>CAJNIZ010042688.1:797-28550 GCA_905231905.1 Symbiodinium pilosum
AGTCTAAACTCCTAGTATAACCCTTGATAAACCCTATAGAAGTCCCCTGTGTAACCCTCTATATAACCCTCTTACAGCAATGGAAGGATCCTTCGAGCAATGCAGAGGAATCTTAATTGACTCGATCTTGATTAATTTACATGCTGTAGAGTTTTTTCTTTGCAGATTTGTACATCTGTTATAAGCGAGAGCTTCAAAGTGTTGTAAATACGAGAAGATATTTTCCGCTCTGAGCTATAGTCTAAACTCCTAGTATCCCCCTTACTAAGCCCTATAGTAGTTTCCTATATAGTTCCCTATGTAACCCCTTTAAGGAGTTTAGACTACAGCCTAGCTGAAGTGATGATCGGTATTTTCAACCATCGAAGATATGTCTTCCCTTTATTTCACGCATGCCACCCTCAACCCTCCAAAGCCTAAAGCCCTAAACCTTAAACGCAACCTCTGAATCCTGAACCCCCCAACCGTAAGCCCGAAACATAAAACTCTACGCCCCTAGAATGAATCACAGACCTGCCTGCATCTGACGAACCTTCTTCATCATCTGCGCATTCTCCTGAAGAGCCTGTTGTAGCCGGGCAGGGAAGCATTTGAAGCTACGCCCTTAAATATTCTGGGAGCTTTTCTTCTGTAAGGAGTTGAAATGCCTGCAGTTCAATGCCTAGGGCTTTTGACATGTGGGCTTCTGAATGTAGAGTACCGAAAGCATAAGTTCTAAAGTTGCAGCGCGTTGGGATGCGGAATCCGTCTCAGGACAACATCATTGGCAATTGCCATCTCCACAGTTGCCAGTTCACCAGCACGACGCCTTGAACGCATTCGTGCTTTGCATGTACCATGCTCTGCCACGGGCAACGACATCCTCACACGCTGTCAGGCAGCACCTAAAGAGCTTCACATTATACAGTGAAATGCTCAACGTGACAAAGACTGGTACATTCACTGGCCTGCTGGTACTTGTCCGACTGGACGCCCACTCTCGCCTGAATGACATTACCATACATTACCCACAGTTCTATCAAACACATCGATGCCTTCAGAGGTACTTCCAGCAGCAAGTACGAAAGCATGCATGGCATCGGGGGATTGAGCAGAAAAACCAAGCTCAGAAGCCTTCGAAATCAAAGACTCCTATGCTTGCTGGGGGTTAGTAGGGAATAAAGGAAGATACCATATAGGAATGATGTGGGGATTAGCTTCCAGTCTTCCGCACTAACCCTAAACCCTAAACCATAAGCCCTAAACCCTACATATACTTTTTCTTTTCCCCTACTGAGAGCAAGTAAGCTATGCAGTCTGCTGGAACCCAGCCCTTAAAGCCTGCCTGCTCAGAAGTGAACTCGACCAGTGAGCCCAGACTACGGGAGTGCGCCTGGGCAGAACAAGCATGGCACAGCTACATAGGGATAATGTGTTTAGGGTTTAGGGTTAAGGGTTCAGGGTTTAGGGTTTAGGGTTTAGGGTCTAGGGCTTCGGGTTCAGGGTTGATAGTTTAGGGAGTATCCAAAATGGAGTCTCCAAGCGTGAGGTTCTGTGGGCCTAGCAACGGTTTCAATACTTGTTCAAGCCGCCCAGGCTTCTATACGCTTCTGAAAAAGCATGGAAGATCCTTGCTCGCACCCAACATTACTCGCCCATAGTTTTCTTCTTTACTGGTGGTTGGCACGGAATAAGGGAAGAAAACCCCTATGTACTGCAGTAAGTCTTTTGAAACCCCCCAGGTGGAATGGTCCCGTTCAGGAGATCAAGGGATGATGAAGCCACAAATTACCACACATGCTCACAGAACCCACACCTGCCACTGCAGTTACAAGAATTGCTGAAAAAGGTGGGGTGTGGGGTGATGTGCAGATTGACACCACGGTGCACAGGGCTTGGAGATGTAGGGATAACATGATTCATGTGCAGCTGCTTATGAGACATGAGAGGAGAAAGATGGAAGGGACTGCCAATGTCGGATCATCACCCACAACATTGCAAAGATTTGCGGCTCCATGCATGAATCAAATAGGACTCGCACGTGTAGCTTCAGCTCTTAGATTCTCTGCACATTTGGAACCGTTCTAGCTGAGACTGAACATGTTGCGATTACACTGCTTAATCTGACAGGACTCGCTGCCACAACAATGTTTGGACAGCTCTTTGTGATACACGCGGCTTCTTATCCTGTCTCCCCATGTCATGAAGGAAGGAGGAAGCTCAATACGAAACATGACTTCGTGAAAACAAGCAAATTAGTAACAGTAATAGTGATAATAATAACAATAATAAAATAATAACAATAGTAAGAATAGCAATATAGTAATAATAGCAATAATATGAATGTCCAGGTGCACAGGATGCAGGCCTTTGAGGGCTCAAGCGTGATCTGCGCCTCCTCGCTGCGGAGAGGAGGCAGCTGCACCTCGGGCAGCAGCTAAAGCACGGGCTGCCAAAGGAGCTGATGCAGCATGCGTCAGCGTGAGAAAGAACCTGCCAAATACATTATACGGGTCATATAGGGGTGTAATATAGGGATTATATAGGGGTATGATATAGGGGTTATATAGGGGTATAATATAGGGATCATATATGCCAAATCCGGCAGATCACGGCGTTTGCTGTTCCCATGGTAAAGCAACTTGTTGCTTGCTGAGCCAAGAACCAGCCTGCACAACAGCAACCCAGAAAGACGCGAGCTCACTGCCTGATCTCTAGTTTGGAAGACTGGGCGGCCAGCGGCTGCGCCGGAGGGTGCGCGTTCGCCCTTCACGGATGCTGTCTATCCAATCAATAGGCCGCAAACTAAAGGAAATCTAAACGTGCACCCATCATACAATTTGGGAACCCCCTCTGAACCACCCAGCAAGCAAATCAAAGCGAACAGACCCTTTAGACGGGATCGTGCTCCATCTTGCAAGTGCCAGGACGGATGGTTGCCTGGGTTTGAACACAACAGGCTTTGAGCCAGCCAGGAAGTTGCACGAAAAGTCAATAAAGTTGGATACTGCCCCCACTCAGTAACAGTTGGATAATAAGTATAATATGGGTATATATAGCCCTTAATAGGACCCCTAATTTAGACTGTTACTGGGTGGGGGCAGTACCCAAGAATAAAGCTTGTTCACACCCTTGAGCCTGCTGCTGCCGCTGGAGGCCGCGATGAGCATTGTCGAAGTAGCCAGAGATGACCTGCTTCTGCGCCAGGCTCCGGACTGTCCAACGTGTGTCAGGGACGTGACAGGTAAAGTCTACCTAAACCCTAAACCCAAAACCTAAACCCCTAAACTCAAAACCCTCAAACCCTAAACCCCTAGACCTAAACCCAAAACCTGAACCCTTAAACTCAAAACCCCTAAACCCTAAATCCCTAGACCCCAAGTCAGTAGAAGCTTGTAGAATCAGCTCACAAGGATGAGGCTGGGGACCATCAACCAAGTGCCTGGTTAATGTAGACCCATGATTCATAAATCCATAAATATGGAGGTTATATAGAATAGGGTTATATAGGGGTTTTGTAGGGATAATGGAAAAGAAAATGGAAACTACTATTTAGGGTTTAGGGTTTAATGTAGACCCATGAGTAATAAACCCCTTTCTTTTAAGGGCGCCAATATTAGGATCCCTATTATAATCCCTGTTAAGGGGAGGGGGTTTATTAATCAGGGGTCTGGATCATGAAATTCCTTAGTTGATGCCTCGCAGCTTGATTAGGCATCAAATAAGTCCTGGCAACAAGCTGGCTAGATCCGTACTACGCACTCCTATCAGCTGATGTGAAACCAAGATTTCAACAAGGAAGTCCTTCATTTACAAGCTTGAATTAAAAACTTATTGTCAGAAACAAGACCAGCATCCCGGGAAACCCTAAACGTTGCAGGCCTCACTGACAAAGAAACTACCTGAATGGCCAAACTCCTTCCCCCTGGGTTTAGGGTTAGAGAGTTTGGGGGTAGGGTATGACGGGATGCAAAAAGAAATTGAGATGCTCTTATGCTTGTTACTATCCTAGGATCTAGGGATCCACAGGAATGCAGGGTTATAACAGAGAATCAAATGATCAAATGCCCCCAGCTGAAAAAAAAAGACCAATGCCTTGTTCATGGCCCACGGGGCGCCCGCTACCCCGCCCCGGGACTTGGACTTTGCAAATGCCACGGGATTCCAGACAACAGCGGCTTCAGAGGCTTCCAACCTTCTCAAAACTCAATACAATGTGTACTCTGAGACGTCTTCTGATTTTCCACGCCAAGCTATTCACCAGAAAGCTCTGCGCTACACCTCAAACCTGCCTGCAGCGATACATCAGCAGGAGGCAGAGAACTGGATGCGCCACGCTCTGCACGAATGTGGCCCATTGCCGATTTTGCGACCGCCCACGTCGCACGTGCCCTCTCCAAATCTTACAGGCACGCCCTGCGCTGCGTCCCCTGAGAAAGAAGTGCCCCCAAGAATCTCTACAGCGCAGGTAGCAGCTTAGGTAACAGTGGAGACCGAAGAAATGGCAAAAGCCAGGTTTGCCAACACAAGTCAATCATCTCCGTCAAGGCCTCACTTCATCGCCAACCCAGGAAGCACCTACGTGATCAGATGGATGCATGGACGGATGAACAATTCCAGCTGTAGTTGCGGCTGCCCACACTTTTCCCCTCCTCACAACTAAGGTGATGTAATCAGGTGTGCTAGGTATCATCAACTCCAACTCAAACAGGAAAAGGTCAAGAATAATCATGCTACTGCACCCTTGCCGTGCCAGGTGAGGGAGGCAGAAATACCAACCCTCAAACATGCCAACAAGCAACCCTTCTCAGTACCGGTGTCGCGTTGCTGCGGCAGCGTTGCAAGATCCATCTCCAGGAGCTCGCCTACACATCCTGGCATGTGCGGAGTGCAGCCCATTCATCTGGTCAATCTTTTCCAGTTTAAGCCTGCTCTAAGCCCGAAGACTATGAAAGCATTTTGCGCTATGGTGAGACGGTGCAGCCATGTGCAGCCTGTTCGCAGGCCATCAGAAAGGGGCTTAGTAGCTCAGGAGTCTCAGTGGATCGCTCCAGAGAAGGAAGAAAACGAAGGAGCTCCGCATCCCCTTCACACGCAAGAGCGCCGCACACCGCTGCAGCTGACCGGACATCTTCCTCAACAGTAGGGCGAATGTTGCTGCAGCTCATGGTTGGACATGCCCTGCAACTTACTCATGAGACAGACACCCCTAATTTTGGGAAACTGTAAACCCTAAAACCTTTATAATCCCATATATATTCCCATATAACCCCTATATAGTCGCTATACAACCCTACATCCCCAGCTGCTCAATCCAAGCTTCTGCATCCCCTGAGCCCAACAGCAGCACTGCTGGCTCCATCGGAGGCTTTGCTGTGGCCGTTGCTTCGCCATAGTCCTAAACAATTGTTGTTGTTTTTAATTATTGGAGTTATATGGCAGTTGTATTGGGGTTGTATTGGGATAATGGAAAAGAAAATGGAAACTACTATTTAGGGTTTATTTCCCCCAATTGTTTAGAAAAATATGTTTCTCCCAATTGTTTAGTACATTGCTTCGCCATAGTCCTGCACGATATTTGCCAGCTGCTGCGCAGAGGGTTCCCTGAGCCAGGTGTGCGAAAAATGCAAAAAAAAAACAGGCTAATTTCAACAACTTGCTCCGCATGAGCCGTATGCCTTCCTAAAAAGGGTTTAGGGTTTAGGGTTTAGGGTTTAGGGTTTAGGGTGGCTCGGGAAAAAACCTGCTTCTTTCCTAAGCCAAGTTGCGAGCTCGACGCCGAGAGGCGATCAATGGAAGCTGTCCTGGCCACGGAAGGCAGGCTCGATGCAGACCAAGCATCTGGTTGAGAGCCGTAATGTAAGTACTAGAAATCATAATCATAATAATACTAATCATAATATTCCTAATAGTATTATGAATGATAACATTAATTACAATATTCGATATTGTTAATAATACGAAGAATGATAAGAATGCTAGAATTCAGACTGTCTTGTGGTAGGAGGCCTGCGTTGCTCAGCATGCTGCAATACTAAGGACGAAAATTGCTCTAAGTTCGACCACACCACATCTACCACCATGTGAGTCCTGGTCTAAACGCCTAGCATCTGGCATTTACCTGAAGACATGCGAGAAACCCTAAACCCTAAACTCCAAGATCCTGGGACAGATGTCTGGACTGCGCTAGCTGGGAGGAGTTCTCAGTACAGAATGGGCGAATATATTACATAAGGATTTTTTCGGGACCATAGGCCCTTATCCCCAACCCTAAACCCCAAACCCTAAGCCCTAAGCCCTAAACCCTAAATCCTAAATCCTAAACCCTATAACATTCCCTTATTCCCTACTAAGAACCAGTAAGTTGAAAGAGGCAAGGCTCGACGTCTGGGGCATGGCCAATGCTCAGACAAGGTTGGAAGGCTCCTCAACTTGCTGGCTGTTAGTACCGAATAAGGGAATAGATTCCCTATATAGTATAGGGTTTAGGGTTTAGGGTTTCGGGTTTAGGGCTTCGGGTTTACGGTTTCGGATTTAGGGTTTAGGGTTTAGGGTAGGGAATAAGGGCATATAATCCCTATCTAGTCCTGTATAATATATTCCCTACTAAGCACCAGTAAGTCGGCCCACTTGGAGACTAGAGGAGATCCTACGAAGGCTGGCAACTCTCTTGCGGAGGCTATTCTTGCTGGCCCCTTGAATGTAGTAATATAGGGGTTATATAGGGGTTTTATTGGGGTTATATTGGTGTTTTATGGCAGTTGTATTGGGGTTATATTGGGATAATGGAAAAGAAAATGGAAACTACTATTTAGGGTGTAGGGCTTGGATTGTTTCCTATCTGGCGGTTGTTTTCTATATGCTGTGACGGCCCTGGTGCTTGGATCTGTGCCGGTTACTTGATCTTGTGCGAAGAGGTTTCTCGTTTTATGCGGACGCTTGCGCAAGCACTTGGATTTTCGCTGGCAGTTCCTTGACTTTATGCTACCCCACCTTCGAGAAACTATGAAAACGAGGGCAAAGCCTTCAACCTCTACATCCTGTCCCACTCCCGCCGACCCCGTACACCATCAACTAATCCAAGCCCTACACCCTAAATAGTAGTTTCCATTTTCTTTTCCATTATCCCAATATAACCCCAATACAACTGCCATAAAACCCCAATATAACCCCAATAAAACCCCAATATTACTATTCAACATCCCTCAGCCCCTCCTGAGGCTGCAGGCAGCTGGAGGCCCCTTGCTCTGCAGTCGCCCCAAGCAGAGATTCCTGGGTTTAGGGTTTAGGGGCTGTTAAGGCACCTAACTTAAGTTAATATATCGGGGACACCCTATTGCTTGCTATATATACCCATTATGGTAACCCTAAACGCTATACACGCTATACACCCTATATACCCTATAATACCCTATAATACCCTATATACCCTATGTCCCCTATATACCCTATATATACCCATTATAGTAGCTTGAATTAAATTCCTTAACACCTGGGTTGGGCCCTAAAACCCTTTGAAAAATATTAGTATATGGGGTCCCTTATTAAAGCCATTGGGGAAAATATTAGGGGCCTACCCAGACAGCAACCCAGACTCCGCTTGGTGCCAAGGAGTCGCAGGGGCCCAGGCCGCATTGGCCAAGGCCTGCAAAGGAGCTTAGGCTGACGGTGTCCGTGCTCTGCTCAAAAGGTTTAGGGTTTTAGGGTTTAGGGTTTTAAGGTTTAGGGTTTAGGGTTTTAGGGTTTAGGGAATTTCAGAAAATATATTAATGGATATTAAGGTATGTTATAGTATATTGGAGTATATTAAAGTATATTATAGTATATTCTAGTATCTTATAGTATATCAAGACTCTTGTAATTTCAGAACGTATAAACAGTAAACTATGGTAATTATACTATATTCTAGTATAAATATATATATATATCAAGATTCTTGTAATTCCAGAGAGTATATTACAGTATGGTCTAGTCTGCTGTAGTATATTATAGTATATGATAGTATATTGTAGATTATTATAATATATTACAGTAGATCATGTAATTTTCATAGGAGATTTCAGGGCTGCTCACACTAGCTAAAGATGTGGCACACTTTCAGGTCCAACATCCCACTGTGTTTCTTGGTATCGCGCCTGGGGCGTGAGCTGTGTCAAGACCTCCAGGCATGCATCAGCCATCCTTGAGTTTTAGGGCTTTAGGGCTTTTAGGATTTTAGGGCTTAGGGCTTTAAGGTTTTAGGGAATTTAGGGCTTTAGGGTTGTTGGGTTTTAGGGTGATAGGGTTTTAGGGTTTTAGGGTGCTAGGGTTTTAGGGATTAGGGTTTGACTTTGCAGCAGCCCCTAGTGACAACATGGCAAAGCAACCAGCAAAATTCCAGTTGCCAGCTCAAAACCTTAAACCCTAAACCCCTAAACCAGAACCCGAAACCTTAATCCTCGTAGCACAAGTTCTTGTAGTAGCTTAAATAACTGGGATCACAATATGGACTCCAAAATATTATCATAACCCTTAGTATGGGGAACCCCAAACTCGTAGCCCTAATTTTTGGAAACCCCAATCCCCTGTAAACCCACATATGATCTCAGCATCCGATTTGCTTTCCATGTCCTCTTCCATGTCTTTCCAATTTAGTGTGGTACTATCCCTATGGAACTATAACCCCCAAACCCCAAACCCCGAACTCTAGACCCAGAACCCTAAATCCTAGACCTAATACCCCCTTCCAAGGGACCTGGGCAGATGTATTTTCCCTATATTGACCCTATATACCCCCTTTAAAGGGACCCTGGAAGATTCAGAACTCCCATGTCTCACCGAGAGGCATGCCCAAGAGCGCCACGTCACGCAAGGCTGGCTTTGCAGGGTCTGCCAGGGAGAGATGCTCAGCAAAAGCTACTACGTTGTTTCTGTATTATAGCAATGTGACTTTTTTGTTTGAATGATCTTACAAAAGAACAATGAGACTGATTCCGGTCCGGTGCTTCTTTTGATCAAAGCATACAAACTAGCCACTCTACATCTCACTATCACCCACGACTCTTGCGGACTGATTGCGCTTTCAGAAGCCAATGTGAAGTGAAAATACTGCGCCAACAACAGGACTTGTCTCTCGCACCTACATGTCTTTTGCTTTCTTCGGCCGAACCTTGAGCTGTGTTGCTCAAGCCTTGCGGCGAAAAGCCTGCAAGGCCTGCCGCAGCTGCTACAGCTGGTGCCGTCATTGAAGATGGGTGCAGCCACTCAGCCGCAGCCACTCTCTGCGCCATGTTCCAAGGGCTCTGCGGTGCAAGTTCATTCAAACGTGCCTCTCCCGCCGATGAGGTTGCTCTCAACAATAGTTCCTCCTTGTGCTGCGAAGTGCCGACTCACCAAGCTATGCCAGAAAGCTCACGATGCCCAAGTTCCCCTATTCACGCGTGTGAGCGATCAAGAACGGCAGCTGGAAAGGCACCGCCAGATTGCAGGGCCGTGCCAGAGGTCTACGCCATAGCTGTGAGCTCCTTGCAAAGCAACGTCTTACACACTGAAGCTGCATGCTACGGCATGAATGCCTCGGTACATGCAAGCTTGGAGCATGTCCTGGGCATCCATTTCAGCAGCCCGAAGTGTGGCGTGCTCGGAAGTCAGCTGCCACGGCGCAGCACCGTGCTGATGGAGATTTGTGGAAGCCCATGCCGTGCTGGCAGGCTACACTGCGTTGGACTCTGTCATTCTAGTCAGCAGAACTGCCTATGAAGCAACCAGTGGCAAGGCATCACAAGCGCAAGGTGTCCACAACCTCCACACAATGTTGGAGAGGCCCCGAGGCTCTGGATCTGGACCAATGCTAGCACCCACTCGCTGGAGCAACCTTGCAAGGCTAGGGGTCTTGCAGCTCGCCTTCATGGACGAAACTATTGGATTGGCTTCTTCAAACTCGTGGCCTATGAAATCGCGGATCTTGCATCACAGATCTGGCCCGGATTTGCACAAGAGCTCCACTTGCTGCCACCTACACACCGAGGACACCTGTGAGACCTGCAATGTCAGGGTCAACATATCGAGCAGCTCACATCGAGATAAGGCAGCGCATCAAATCCTACATCGCCCATCTGGGCTCCTCCGAAGGTATCGTCTAGTAGGCAATTAACTTAAAACATACTGGCTGTCTTACTGCACTTGAACAGGCGCAGGCACCAGGCACGAAGCGAGCTCTCGCAGCCCCAAGGGTACCACGGAGAGCTGCAGACGGCATCGGCAAGGAGGGCCATGAAGCAATGAAGCAACTTAGCTATGCCTGCATGTGCTCAGCCTCCCACACTTAGCAGAAACACTAACGTCAAAACAGAACCTTTGCGTTAGCTTTGGATGCTTCACGTGCAGATGCACTTTGGCGTAACTACAAGTGCTCTGTCAAGAAGTTTCATGAAGGTGTCACGCTGTGAAGCTTTCGGCTTGCCGGTCATTGCACGCATGTTCCGGGGCTGTCTTGCATGACGCCAAACCTGCTGTGTGCACCAGGTGGTCCTGGATGTAGTCCTCCTTCTGTGCTTGGCAGCACACCCACAGCAGAGTTGCCATGTCGCTGAGCATCACAAAGTCACCGGCAAAGGCAACATCTCCTGAGATGCAGGTGGCAAGTGTGCGACAGGAGGCCCCCACTCACACTCTGAGCGTGTCTGAGCAGGGCCCACAACTTCCGGCAAACAACTAAAGAAACAACACAACCCAAAATCTGAACAGCAGCGTTTCGGGTCACGAAAGAAAGACTTTTCTGCAAAGCAGAGCATCATACCCTTCTGGCAGTTCTTCTCCGCCTTTCCGGATGAACTCTCCTTAATGTGCATGACTTAGAAAAAGGGAATTTGGATGCTGGGTTGTCTGAATTGTAGTCCTCGTTTTTGCCCCTATAAGGATGCTGCCCTTAACGTCTAGTCTAACCTTTCATGTTGCCATTCTGCAAGCATTGCTCAGGATCTCTAAAATACAAACATGTACAGCGATCCCTCCGCTTGATACTAAATAGGGTGCCCCTCCCAAAAATTAGGGGTACCATTAACGAGCTTATAGAGGGATATCTAGGGATAAAGGTTTAGGGATATGTAGGGACTTTGGCTTCCCAAAATAAATGGTACCGTTTCCTATAATGAGGATTCCAGTGTTTGGGGGTCTGTCTCGGGATCCCCCTGTTAAAGGAAGCTACCATATATGCTTTAAGACTTCAGGGCACATTTAATAACATGAGATGGGGGGTGTCTAATCTTAGGGGGAATGGACTAGGTGGACCCCCACCCAGTAATACTGTCAAGAAGGGATCATAAGGATTATATTAGGGCCCTCTTGTATTCCGATTCTACCACTATTAGAGGGTGGGGAGATCCCTAAGATCCCTAAACCTTAAACCCTAAACCCTAAATCCTAAACCCTAAACCCTAAATCCTAAACCCTAAACCCTAAACCCTAGGATGTTGGGGCTTTCTGATCTGCATCGATGGTCGCAAGGCAGCCCTCTCATCTGCATCCAACTCCGGATGCCATGCACGGGTCAACAGCAGCAGCCGTGGCAGCTTTCGATCATCTGGGGCTTGAAGGTTTGGGGGTTTAGGGTTTAGGGATAGGGTTTGGGGTTTAGGGTTTAGGTGTGGGAAGAATGAAGGAACATTTCAAGGCCCCGAATCCTGGCACCAAGTGGAGAGCTGGGCAATTGGGGCGAGGGTGTCGAGTAGCTCTGAATCATTCGAGGGGCAGTCAGGATTGAGCGGGAAGCTGAAAACTAAAACTTCGATAAGATGCCACGAAAACCAACATATAGATTTGATTTCAGTGACACTTACCACTGCCGCCCTGATATCAACATGACATCAGGACTCCAGCCAGCAGGAAAAAGGCGTTGCAGCAACATCATGCAAAGGAACCAAATACTAGTAATACAAAGCAATAATTGGAAGAAGAACACTAATGGGAGCAATAGCAACAGTAACAATAGTAGTAACAGTAACGGCAATACACAGCCCACACCAGCACACAACCCGACGGTAAGTTAAAATACCGGACTACTTTCGTCTGTGCTTCTCATGGTAAGGGTTCAGGGTTTACAGTCTAGAGTGGTTGCGCGCAAGGTAAACCTGCTACCGCACTGTATTCTGAACTGCAATAGGCCCTAAGCCCATGCGTTTTAAGCGCTGCAAAACAAAACCTTAAAGCTCACAGGCAACGTGATGCATTATAGACTCTAATGCAAGAATCTTAACCAAATCCTAGACCCTAAACCCTAAACCCTAAACCCCAAACCCTAGACCCTAAACCCTAAACCCTAAACCCTAGACCTCAAGCCAACAATAGGAAGCCGGGCCTGGCACGGGACTTGTCGAAGTCGCTCCTGGCAAGTCTAGACCCCCTAAGCTCGGATAGACTTAGGGTGTAGGGCTTAGGGTCTAAGGTTTAGGGCTTTGGGCTTTAGGATTTAGGGCGTAGGTTTTAGGGCTTAGGGGATTAGGAGCTTATCGGACCATTTCTCGGCTTAGGGTTTTGGGTTCAAGGCCTAGGGGGATACACTTGAGGCCCCTTATTGTTCTAGTAATTTGTATTGATTACGCAGAGATTATGAGTCATCATGAATTTGAAAAGTCCTAGGAATATTCCAGCAAACAACAAGGATCATGAGATATGATGACTACCACGCCTTTCTTGCAATCGAAGTCACACAGACTGGACACTAGAACAGCTTGCAGGTCACTCTTGAAGCATCACAAGGGCAGCGTGGCGCCGGTCCGCATGGGAAATCAATGCTTCAACTTGAACTTTCACCATTCTTACTATTGTCATTTGTACCAGTAGTACGTTCATCACAAGTACCATTATCACTATTATGACCAGTATTCCTTCCTTCCTGGGCGCTACTGGGCGCCAGAGAGTCAAGTATTACTGTTGTTACTACTGCTACCATTATTACTACTATTCCAATTATGATTACTATTGTTACTACTATTGTTTTTCTATTTCTACTACTACCCTTGTTAGTATTACTATTTCCCCCAGGCAAGAGTCGGTAGCGCACAGCATGTGCGAAAGAGTCGTCAAAGACAAGAGTCTTGCCCAGCTTCCAAGAGACCTTGGTTGCCCTAATAGTATTAATTAAAAAGTTGTGAAAGTGTTAGTAATGACAATGATAGTCATGATAGTAACAGTAGCAATAATGAAATAACAGTACTACTTGTGATACTAGTGATGCTATAATAAACCTCTTTCGCTATCAGCACTGCACTGCAAGAATCCGCCCCAAGGGTCTTGAAAGAACTGGGTAGACGGGATTTCTTGGTAGCCGTAATGGCCAAGTTTCAACCTGCTCCTTAATAACACCTTTATGTAGACTTCCCACCTCTCAACTCCCCACCTGGAAATCCCTCAGACTTATGGCCAAGTTTCAACCTGCTCCTCCGGATGGGATTGTATCCTGCAAGGAGACATGCAAACTGCGAAATGATAGTAATAATAACAATAAGACGAATAGGATAATGGTAATGATAATAAAAACTATTGATAATGAATAGACATAAAAGAAATAATGGTAGTAATAATAGTAATACTGGTAAAATGTCAGAAATAATGAGAACAACAATAATATTAATGGTAATAGTAGTAATAATAACAATAGTAGCAATAATAGCAATAGTAGTAAGAATAACAGAGGTAATACGACTAGTAATGATGGTAATAGCAATGATACTCTGTAAACCCGACCGCACCCTGAATGGTGGTTTAAATAGGGTACCAACATGACTTTATAATAACAATAATTATGCTAAGAATATTAAGCATATAATGATAATAAGAAAATTCTACAAATTACTTCTAATAGTAATACTAAAATAATGAAAATAGCACAAAAAATCGAAGCTCTGGGAGGCGCTGGCTGGTTTTTCTAGGGTCGATGCTGGGTCTGGGGGGTCTAGGGCCTCCTCTGCGAGCGAGTTTCAGGAGGCCTGAGGCTCCCAAACCTGTCCCAGGGCCTCCCGGGCCTGTGGGGACCCTTGAACAGACCTTTAAAGCCTTTCAGGGCCTCGTTTCCAGGGTTTGCAGGGCGGCCTCGTATGGACCTAACTGAGTTTAGGTCCATGGCAGCACCTCGCATGCAACCNNGCAACCATGCACTTGAAGGATCATTGACACCTACTCATCACATCCTGCACGGCAACATCACAGCAAACCCTAAACCCTAACGCTAAACCCTGAATCCTAAGCCCTAAACCCTTTACCGGGCCTGTCATGCTCACTCTCTGGCAGAGAGCCACCGCGAGGAATAACAGCCAGCTCCGCTGCTTCATCTGACGGCAGCATCACCTAATGTAGACCCATGATTAACAAACCCATAAATACAGTCAGAGCTATATAGGGTGATTTAAGGCCTTTATGCGGATCATGGAAAAGAAAGAGGAAACTACTATTCAGGGTTCAGGGTTTAACGTAGACCCATGATTCATAAACCCCCTCCTTTCAAGGGCCTAAATATCAGGATCCCTATTATAATCCCTATTTAGGAGAGGGGGTTTCTTAATCAGGGGTCTGGGTTACTCTTGCCAGTCTTTTCACATTGCTTTGATTGGCACAGTTCGACACCCCATCAGCTGTCTGTCTGACAACTCGTAGCATCAAGACCTCTTTCTGGCACACAAGTACATTTCAGTGGGACATGCACGCGAAGTTACCAGCAAAGGTTGTGCTGCAATTCGGGCCAGATCGAAGGATTCATGCATGTGGGCTTCTCTTCGATGGGTAAATATTCTAGGTGGGTACCAGCCAAGGAACTGGTACATGATACGTCAGCTGGCCGTTGCTGTGGCCCTGGTGAAATGGCACCCAGCTGTCTGGCTCCAACACGCTCAAGAGAACATGGCTCCACGGGTTGGTCCAGATTTCCGGCGATGCCTCAACCAAACCTGCCGTGTCCCATCAAGAAGGTCAACAAAGCTTGGCTGAGCAACAGCGAAACCGGGTGCAGCGCCATTCTAATGCAAGTCATTTGTCAAATTTCGGACGAAGGCATAGCGCAAGCACCAAACCTGTAAATGTTGCAAACACAAGTGTACAGCAGATGAAAAGGATCCAACTTAAGGCACGGGACTGCAGACCACCCTGAAGTGCCGTTCGCACAGCTTCTTGTTGAAAGCGCGGCCACGCCAGAGTCTCACATCTACCCATGTCCCGTTGCCGGCAATGAGGCGATCGAAGCCTTTGTCAACATCTGTTGCAAACTCATGGACAGCACAGGTAGCTCTTAAAGCTCCACAGCCACTTTTAAATGCCTTGCGTAAACAAAGGCCACTTGCAGTGTGAAGCTGGTGATTTCGCCTACACACGATTGCTGTAGGGCTCATGCTCAGCCAAAAAAGCCTGCATGCAATGTCTAGTAACTAGTAGAAGGCAAAACTTCTCATCATAACGAGAATAATGGCGTAGTTCCACATACAAATCGAAATGCAGAGCCCCCAGCAGCAAGCTGTATGACATTTGCTGCTGTCCATAATCATGGAATCAAATAGTACCCACCTCTATACTACCCCCCCTAGGTTCCCCCCTTAATGAAGGATATTTAGGGATAGTTAAGCTTAAGTAAGGTTAATTAAGGGGGGAAGTTAGGGGGGGTAGTGACCCAAGACCATCTCAACAGTCCACAAGCCCGTCCTCTAAGGAACCAAGTTTCTCACCAAAACACGAGTCGTAATTCGGTTGAGTGGCGAGTTGTGTGCGCGCCAACACCTTTCAAGTGCTCCTGGCTGCAAGCGCACGCACTGTCTCTCCCTGCTGGCTTCCCAAACTGCAAGCCCCAACGTTGCTCAAAAAGAGCGACTTCGAACAAGAAAAGCAGGCACCCTGCAGGAGGGAACACAGGAAGCATGCAAGGGCTAGCCTGCATGCCATGTAAATAAATAATGGCCCATGTAGAGCACTAGGCGCTTCGCACTGCAGGAGAACCCTGTGCATGGGATACCCTCCAGAAATCCTAGACATCAGATTCCGCATCATGTAATAGTTTCCCTTTTCTCCAGTATCCCTATATACGTGCATATTATACCCCTATTTGCCCTACTAAATAAGAGTAATAGTATAGCAGTAACAATAAATATAAGAATAGTAAGAATGGTAGTAATAGGTGAAAGTCACACCATCCTGGACTGGAGATATCTCCTCTAGATCAGCGTGTTCCCAGAATCGCTGAACTTCGCGTTGGATGGCTTCGAAGTGAGCATTGAAGCGCATGGCCAATGAGAGGTCGCCTAGTTTGATTGCAAAGGTCTACAAAATTTGACTGCAGCATGAGGTTGTGTTTGAAGCTCCAGCTTTTTTTTGTAGCGCGAAACTTTCCATGAGGAATGACCACGGCTTCGTCAGCTCATATCCCTACAGATGACTGCATCGCTGCGAAATCTACCAAGGACGCTCGTGCAACACCAGCCCACAACCATGCATTACATTATTACTTTCATTACATTTCTAATCACTATTACCATTACTATTACTACTGTTATTCCGACTTTCAGAGATGTGTTGAAAATAAACCTCGTCGCAGGCATACTGCTCATACCCAGGCTTGCGCTCTGAAAATCAGAAGCACATGGAGCAGAAGGGAGGCCCTGCAAAATGATAGAAGCCTCGTCTCAAGGATGCAGAACTTGGCAAATCGGAGAATATAGTCCCCCTCAAGTAGATAGAATATAGGGTGTATGGGGATCCTATTATAATATACCCAAAGCCATACTATCAGTATTCTATCTACTTAAGGGGGACTATACATTCCAGAGGCCTGGGACGGCTTTGCGGCAGCCGCGATCAGAAATCTCAAGGACTCCAAGCGTGCTGCCGCCTAAAAGATGCCTGACAGTCCGGCTTCTTACTGGGGGCTAGTAAGGAATACGGGAATAGAATATACAGGGATTATCAAGGGATCATATCCCCTTATTCTCTTCTAACAACCAGTAAGGTTTGGAGCCAGAATCCTCATCATCAGCATCAAAAGGCTCTCATTTCCATGTGTGGAAGGTGTCCCCTCAAAACCCTCCCCCTGCCGCTTAGCCCAAAACACCATGAACTGGAACCAGATTCAGCCCTCTCTGCACGAATTGGCAAATCTGGGGCTTAAAACGGAAGCTCGGGCAGCTTCGGGAACTCTTTGCCAAGATGCAGGACAAACTCAAAAGCTGATCGCTGCCAAGCGGCAGTTATCGACGCACCACACCTTGCTTCCAAGGTATGTGTTCTAGTTTGGCGGGGCCTATTACTTGCAGTTGGGAACTGATGAAATCTCAGGCTTTTAGCATGTGTAGAATGAACATCAGGTGCTGCAGCCTTGACTAAATCGGGATCACTCAGAGGCGAGACCTTCCCTTCCTGGTTGAAGTGTTGTGCTTGGCCCTGTGATGCTGACCATAAGCTTCTGCTCAACAGTCAACTCTTGGGGAACACGAAGGAAGAAGGAATCTTTCCCGACCAAAGTGTTGGCCATTCATGCAACTGTGCAAGGAACCTAGAAAGTAACAGGTATAACCTGGGTACTGCTCACGCCTTGTAACAGTCTACATTAGAATTCGTAATACGGGCTATGTATCAATATAACACCTATATTGTCCCACTGTTACAAAGTGGGGGAGCAGTACCCAAGGTCTAACCACACATCGGTTATGACAGCTAACTTTCGGCAAAGACACTGGCTTTGCTGTCAATCCCGGGTGATACCACCTCAGCACAGAGCATGCATGAAGCATCGACAAAGCCATGTCCAGATCGGAACAAACCCATCAGCTCGTGAGATGAACTGCTTACAGCCAACTAACAGATATGTATATATGTATATATACATATATACGTATGTACATACATATATATATATATTAATATATACGTCCCTTCAGTATATGAGCCTTTATCTCGCAATGTTCACGTAATGTTCCATTTGATTCTCCAGTATCTTCCAAACAAACATACGGAAAAGAAATGGAAAATGAACGGGGAAACTGGGTTAAGCGCCTGCTAGCCTACCTTGTTGAAGTAACGAAAACTAAGTTTCCTCAACGAGCTCCAGGCAAAATGAATGTCCTGAACCAGCATACGGCATACGGGGGATTGAACAGAGCTGTTACCGCGGATTCATCTCAGTTCCCCAAAACTGACCTTCATGACTTAAGCGGCTGCAGGAGGCTCCTGGTAGCCAAGTCATGCCGAAGTATATGCTTTGAGGATGGGGAGGAACATTGAAAGATCAGATTCGAAGCTTTATATGCCACATTCATCAGAATCGTCAGCAACCTACTCCTTGCCCTGAACCCGAAGGCATGGACTCATGCTATGCATCTGCAAGCCTCTGTTCAGACACCCTGTTGTCACAAGGAAAATTACAGACTAGCACGTCAAGGACCCCATGTGTTCACGGCATTTGCATGTGAAATTGGAAAAGTGGACAAGACCTGTAACCTCACTCATCATCCTGAAAGGCAGGATCTCTCATTGCAAGATACAGTGGGCCGATCATTCCCTGAATTGCAATCGGAATGGGGATGCTCACCCGAGCCCTCAAGATCTCCTGCGATGATTGTTCCCCAGTGCTTGTAGCAGCAATGGCCACTTCGCCTGCAACCAAAAAGCTCCGACGCCACGATGGACTGAACAGCAGTCAAGGACAAGCGTGGATGCGCTTCCCGAATCGCTCCTCCGGATCTGCCAGTCTAAGGGTCCAAGGACCCAAATAGGGATTACATAGGGATAATGGAAAAGAAAATGGAAACTACTATTTAGGGTTTAGGGTTTAGGGTCCAAGTACCCAAATATTAGGGTTTTAGGTCCCAAATGCCATTCAGATTATAGTATTTGGGCCCTAAAACACCATTCTTTGGGCCCTTGGACCCTCAGGGTATGGGATTTCATGCTTTGGAGGTGTGCTTCAAAGAAGAACTAGTGGAGTGATTTAGGCCGAGCGGTCCATAGGTTGGGCAGCTTCTGGCCGGAACTTAAAAGGTAGTCAACAGATATTTGCCATGTTCAGCTGCTTTCAGCACGAGCCAAACTGACCAAGCCCTCTGGGGTCCCACGTAGTAGTTGTGGCTCTTGATGCTGTGGAGGTTGCCGGGGCGTGGAAGCACCGACTCGAGGCACGTCGCTCCCTGGCCGTAGCTTAGGTTTTAGCATAGGTTTGATTATGGAAGGAACCAGGATGCATCAGGATAGCTGAGGGTCCCGGGTTTGGAGTCCAATTTCGGGGTGTTGAGGAGGGCCTTCTTTCAATGACAGATGCTTCCTCTAACTACTTTTTGGCTGATCCTGTAACAAAGTCATGGTATTCTGAACATGTATAGAAGTCCAGGGCTACGAAGGTTTGAAAACTTGCCTCATCAGGTGGCTCCTTGAGATCAAGGCCATAATAGGATTGCATCTTCTTCTCCAGCTCCAGTGTCACCTCCGGGGCAAGGGGTGCAGTGGTTCACGGTGGGGCTGGCAACACGCTTGCTTTGTCCTTTAACTACTGCGCACACAAAGGCCAGAGTCGTGACAACATACTATCACAAGCTGGGCAAATGTATGGTTGGCTTGGGAAACAGTGACCAAACTACATCCCATTCGAGACAAGTCCCACACAGCCTGGAAGATCAGCGCGACATCTCGCAGGACGGCCTGTGAATTCCTGCAGGGGGCTTGCGTGCGCAAGTGCGCAATGAAGAACGCTGCGGTGTGGTGCGATAGGGTCTGCATACTTGGAGGTTCATGGGACATAGTAACTATTTACAACTGAAGTTATAACCCTACTTCTAATTCGGCTAACCCCTTTAAGGCCATTTAGGGGGGTTATAAGTAGAATATAAGCCCAGTTATAAGTAGTTACTATTTCCCATGAACCTTCAAGTGCAGTTGGGTAGCCTGAATCTTCACTATTCACTCCCCTATACTTTCACGCAGCCCTGATTCGTGAGAGGAAGCCTGGAGGCCCCAACAAAACCCTCTCCGCAAAAGAGGAAGGAGGGTTTAGGGTTTAGGGTTTAACAAAACCCTCCCCTTCACCTGGCCATACGAGTACATCATCCTCCTGCCATCCTAAACTCAGAAGTCAAAACACAAATGAGTGTTTCCCAAAATTAAGGGCACCTTTTTGGGGGTCCCTAGAATAAGGATGATGGTATATTGGGGGCTATATTGGGGTCCCCTTGTTTTGGGTAATTACCAAATACCTAAACCCCCAAACCCCTAAAACCCTCAAACCATCCCAAAACGCTCCGGTACTTCCGCAGGTTCACCAGCTCTCGCAATGCAGCTGACGCTGAGAGGCAAGTGTCGTCGTTCCTGCCAAGCTTTGGGATCTGGTCTACTAATGTAGGGGCCTAAAAATGGTATGTAGGGATATATTGAGGGGTAGGGTTTAGGGAAGAAGTATGTAGGAATATGTTGGGGGTTTAGGGTTAAGGGATTAATCGGAATAAGTATGTATGAATATATTGGGTGTTTTAGGTTTAGGGAACAAGTATGTAGTGATATATTGGGGAATGGATGGAAAAGGAAATGGAAACTACAATTGGGGGTTAAGTGCCCAGCGATATTACCCCCGATAATGGAGAATAGAACCGAAAAGAAACCGGAAAGTTTTGAAACTGGGCTTGTGACAGGGGCTTGTAGGGATTAGCCTAATACTTCCCAAGATCATTTTAAAGTCTATGTGAGGGACCCCTACCATTATCATACAAGGTAACTAGGACCATAAAATTGGTAACGACTCGAGTTTTCACAGTACATACTCCCACATTAAGCACTACAGAAACCCAGTTTACAGCTGACGTTCCATTTTCTGTTCCAGTAGATTCTCCGCTATTGGCGGGAACATCGCTAAACCCTAAAGCCTACATAGTAGTATCTAGGTCATTGATGAGCGCATCTGTCATAAGTCATGGTGGATCTTGAGCGAAGCTGGAGAGTCCAGGGTCCAGACCAATCAGTTGTCGGCAGCGGGCGCTGCTTCAACAACGTCGGCTTACAAATTATCTAAGGGATGAGCTTTGCGCGCAAGATTCAGGGAGGTAGGAGCATGACATGAGCCATCATCTGAACTCCTAGCATCCCCTTTAAACAACCCTATAACACTCCCATATATATTCCCCTCCATAACCCCCCTGTAAGGAGTTAAGACTAGAGCTCATGTGAAACTCTTGTTGGGGAATAGCAATCCTGACCCTTAATCTGCCAAGTTGGCGTCCCCCAAAAGTATGTCCCGGTCCATGGACTGTAGCGCACACCTGTACCTGCGTCCATGAAAAATATATACCCATTATCATGATGACTTAACTTAAGCGGTAGTTTCCCAAAATAGAGGTACCCCAACATAACACCCAAAATACTACTATCATCCTTGACATAGGACCCTTATTTGGGGAAACCCTCAGCCCCGAACCCTATATGTCCCTAGAAAACCCCTACAGAGCCCCTAGGTCCCCCTTTCAAGGTACCCTCGAACCATGGTGGCGCTGCCTTGATGCATTTGCCCAGACATGGTGCATCCAGGCAAAGCATACGGAAAGCCACAAGGCCATCCAAGCCATGGCGAGAATCACAGAGACAACATGGCGTTTTGGGTTTAGGGTTTAGTGGTTTAGGGCTTAGTGCCGATGTCTTCCATTCAACTGCTCATCTCGTTCCAGTGCTGTCCCAAGTCAGTTTGCTGAAAACAAACTTGCACCAAAACTGCTGCCAGGACAGGAATCAGAACGTAAACATGGAGTAAGCAATGTTATTCAAGCTTGTGTAACAAATTCATACCCACTGTAAATTGCACAGTACAGCCCACCAATCACACGGCTACAAATATGCCCACCACATTCGCAGCTGTGCAAGGGCTGGCAATGAGGGATGAAATATACAAGGCACTTGGCTGCTTTTGGCTCACACGCATTGGAGCCTAAGACCCATGTGGCTGATGTACTTGAATGAAACCTATGATGTATGGGGATGCAGCAAGCCAAGACGTTCAAGATCATCTTGATTTGGAGACATCTACACAGTAGTACTTAGCTGTGAGGCTGGAAGTAAAGTTCTCTATGTGTCAGAGGAACAAATTTCACATCGTCGGGAGTACAGTCACCGACGCTACAAGTGCCACCCGACGACCTCTCAAAGGTCAACGGAACGGCCAGCACGCGAGCATGGCTAGGCCGCATCACTCCTTGTACCACTTGCGTGCGTGAGCTGCATAAGTCTCGGGCGAAACAGCCTAGAGCAGGGTTTGAAACTTGAAGCTCACCATGTCGCTTGCAGTGTCACGACTGCTATTTCTTCACCTTCAATATGTCGTGGCTACTGCATCTCTATGCAGCTGTTTCCGCTGTCGTTGTTGCCGCAACATGATCGCAATCACAGAATTGCACGTACTGGAACCAATGGCAGCAGCAGCAGCAGCAACAACAACAACAACAACAGCAGCTGCTGCTGCTTCTTACTAGCTACCACTACTACTGGCGACGATGAACAACACCACAACAACTGATACTACTAGTCCGACGACGACGACGACGACGACGACGACGACGACGACATCTACATATACATCTGTGATGGCCACGACTACTACAACGAAGAACAACTGCTGCATTGCTGCTGCTACTCCTACTCGCGGCTGCAACTAGCTGCCGCCGGAAACCCCAAAACCACCACAACAACATCCACCCACCCACCCACCCACCCACCCACCCACCCACATACACCCATACCCACCCAACCAACCAAGCCCGAGGACAATGACAAATAAGACGACCATGACAGAGGAGGAGACGACAACGACAGTCAACGCGACTACAATATCAATGATTTCGGTCTTGAGTTTCAGCATTTCGGGATCTTCTTTCTTCTTTCAACCTAGCAGCTGGCGCACAGACCCCAAGCCCAGCGCCTCAACGACGATGGGCATGAAGCCGTGAAGAGTGCCGCAGAGTTCTGAACATTGACCTGTCTGCCAGACTATGTAAGGGCTTCTGTGTCGTTAACAAGGGCCTCAATAAAAAGACCTCTAAACACATGTACATTCATATGTCAGCGCTTTTTGGTGGATCCCATCATTCCCACCTCACAACATCCCATGAGTAAGAGATAGCATCTTTGGACGGCAAACTTGGATGGGGCTGAGTCAGGTGCCATAGAACACGCCTTCTCGCTGGATGAAGGTATTGATACCTGGAAGGTTGCTTCATCAACTTGCAATCAGACTGTTTGTGGTAGCGTGCCTATCATTGCGCAGTGATGCCAGGGGTTGATACTTTACTCCTGTCATGCCACGATGTGATCATGCAGCTTGAGATCGCTATCCTGGTTCGTAGAAGGACCTAGATGGACCCTGGCAGACAAATGTGTGCAGCTTCTGGCTGATCAATTCAAGGCATCACATGTATCAGCGGAAGTGCGGTGATCATGTCCAAAAGCACTTTTCCGTGCATCTTTTGGCTTGTTCCTTCGCTGTCGGTCATACTCAACCCGCTTTGTCCAGTGGTACTCACAAACACGCTGGCCTTCCTTGCGCGGCCGTCTGCAGCGCCAGGAGTTGCCGTCGGAGTAAACGCACCGAGCCTCATCCGAAAGCTGTGAAAGCTGTGGCTTGCTGGGCCGGGTCAGGGCACCGGAGTCTGCCTTGAACTCCTTGGACTCATTCGGCTTCAGACTCATGCGAAAGCGTGGCCGCTTTGGCCCAGCGCGGTCCAAAGAGCAGGAGTGCTTCTCGCAGCGGATCCCAGCTTCAGCATGAGCATCAGAATGTTTTACACGCCTAACAGGCCGAGCCGAGCAGCCAGGAATGTTGCAAGTCTTCCCTCCATGGATCCAACATCGGCGGCCTGCAGGGCCAAGAATGTCCGTCTGGACACGGCCCCAAGCTATCTTGGTGCAGCCTGGAACTGAGCATCCAAACCCATGCCTCCTGCAGCGGTAGCCAGCTTGGCCCCAAATATCTGGAGCGCGGACACGGCCAATGGGCAAGTAGTGACAGTTGGCAACTGTACACCTGCACCCGGGACAGTGGGCAAGACAGCGACGTCCGGAGAGGCCGAATTCATCTGGCAGGTAAACCCGAACACGCGCAAACCGAAAACATCCATCAACCTCACAACTCCGAGCACCATGGGTGATGCAGCGACCTCCGGCTACTCCAAAAAGATCCTTCACAGAAACAGAGCCACTCCTCAACCGGTTGCAGCCATCGACGTTGCAGAGGAGCTTTGGGCCATGGAGTCGACATCTCCATCCGGAGGGGCCCAGCGCATCCACCGTCAGCTGCACTTGATGACCTTTTCGGGTGCAACCCTTGGCAGTACACAGGAGCGGCTTTGGTCTCTGGGGCGTTCCAACACACCGGCTTCCTCGAACGAGACCATGATGCACCCAGCGACCCATCTCCCTCCAAGCATCAGGCATGGGCTTTTTGCTACGTGCTAATCCGGTCAAAATGTCATGGCAAAATCGCAAAGCTTGTCTAATCGCATGCCGCACTCTGATGTGTCCGAGGTCCAGGCGGCTAAGACTTCTGCTTGCAAGACGCACTAGAAGAATCTCTTGGCGCTGGAGGAAGCTGAAAAAGGAAAGGCTGGCTTGTCCAGAACTCTCTGCAAACCAGAGCTGTGCCTCGAGGCAGACTTTCACTCCAGCCACACAGCACAGTAGCAAATGGCACATGAACGCGCCATTGTCATTGCCAGTAGCTTCCTCAATGCTCCTTTCCAAGCTGCGGCTGCAAAAAGACGCTTCACACACATTCTGCTCCAAGATAGGGCGCTTCCAGGCATCAACAGCTGAAATGATGGTCAGACATTCAGGCTGAGTCGCGCCCCGAACGAGTGCTGCAGCTTCTGAGACGTGCTGGATTGCTCCAGTACCTTGAGCCCTTGGCCTTGACTGCACCCAAGGGGAGGCAGTTCTTTCAAACTGTTCGGACTTTGAGGCCTCGCTCTCAAAGCCGGCCCTCCTGACACACCGGGCTCTGCCCTCTGCAGCAAAGGTGCCCGGGCCTTGCGCAACTTGGAAGCTCACCAGTGCCTCTGGAAACTGGACTGGGCTACACCTAGTTTGCAGGATAGCCGGATCCACCTCAAGGGTTGGAGCCCAGAAGTACTCTTCCACAGGAGTCTGCGCCAGAATACGCTGAACCCGTATTCCGCAAGGTAAGATCTCCCAAACACGGCCCAGAAGCATGCCCGCTTTTGCGGGGCTGTCCCGAGACAGCTGGCTTGAACCAAAATCTCTTGCTCCACAGGCCGAGTCGTAATCCCAGCATAGGTCGAATTCCAGCACTCTCTGAATGCTTCTTGCTAGATCCCATGTGAAGCTGTCACACAACACAGGAAAGCAACATGACATCCCAGTTACACACCGCCAGTCATCTCCCATTCAGAAACACATGACCAAAAAAGTCAGAATGTCGCGCACGGTTGATGCGGCCAGGAGTGGCATCCGTCTTCAAACCCAAGGAGGGGATGGAGAAGGAGTGAATGACATCCTGACTTATAGGCTTATATGGGAGTTTTTTGTGAAGCTTCCGGGGCTGGGTGTTGATGAATGCAACTGCCGGCCAGGTTCTTTAGGGTTGCAGTTGCCCCACAATTTCAAGTTCTAAGGTGTAAACCCGAGGTACGGTATGCAAGCCCCTGCACCTACAAGAAGAGAATCCCTACAAAGGACAAGCAAAATGATAGTTTAGGGTTTAGGATCTAGGATTTAGGGTTCACGATGTATCAACAACTATCAAGATCGGGGTCTTTCCATGAGTGGAGAAATCGTGCACCATTTGAGGACCGCACAACAGCGAAACTCCCAGCGTACAGGGTACATTAGTTGGTGCCAGATTTCCTCATCAACTGTATCCTCATCTAACCCTAGACCCTATAGTCCTAAATAACCCCCAAAACTGTTATCCCCCTAGACCTATAAAAAAAGTATCATGTCTAATAATTCCTCAGCATTATACTGTACGAACACCGAAGATGATTCCTAAGGAGATCAAACCCAATCTCCCCGATATTCAATGTCCAGTGTTTCTTCTGGGGTTTGGTTAGCTGGGAATGAAGGAATGGAAAAAGAAAATGGAAACTACTATCATGGCCCTAAACCCTAAACCCTAAAGCCTAAACCCTAAACCCTAAACCCCAAACCCCAAACCCTACCCTATAATGGGTTGTATAAGGACTACTATAAGGATCCATTCCTTCATTCCCTTAGTCTTCGGTCACATCAAGGTGACAGTCGGGGCCAGGCCCAAGTTACTTTGGACCGTCTTAGGGTTTGGGGTTTTGGGGTTTGGGGTTTAGGGTTTAGGGTTTGGGGTTTAGGGTTTAGGGTTTGGGTTTGGGGCTATGGGGTTTAGTGTTTAGGATTTAGGGTTGGAGGTTTGGGTTTAGGGCAAGCGGGGTTCCCAAAACCATCAAGGACCCTTTTCGTGATCACACTGTATTGGGGTCTAGATTGGGGGCCCCTGTAATTATGGAAACTCCTGGACGGCGCCCAAACCAGAAACACCAACTAGGCCGCCTGAACCCTAAACCCTAAACTCTAAACCCTAAACCCTAAACTTAGACCCCACTTCCTGGCCAAAAGACCACCCCGGGTGAAGCTCCGGTATCTGACTTCACTGCCCAAACAAGGGCCCAATCACTGGCTTGCTGTTGAAGCATTGAAATTAAGTAACCATAACCTACTGGTTCTTGGTAGAGAATAAGGGAATATAGTATGTAGGGTGATATTCCTTTATTCCCTTCTAAGAACCAGTAAGATAAGAAAACTTCCATTACTTGCCATATCTCAGCATTGTTATGGGAAACTCCCTAGGAGCGACCCAGAAGACGCTTGTCCTGGCCAGTCACAAGGAATCGGATGTGCGTGCGTGTTGGCAGCGTCAGTCTCTTGTCGACCTGCAACAAGCTGCCAATGGCTGCTGAAAGAGGAGCTCGAACGGATACCACACAGAGTAGGGTCACTGGGCCTGAGATACTCAACTCTAATCTCTTGGAATGACATTTACAGTAGCACAGAAGATGCAAAATTTGACAGAAGCCACATAAAGAAAACTTTGGAGGAATGGTAGTTTCCCAAAGTAAGGGGACCCCAATATAGACCCCAAAATACTATAATCCTTATTATAGGGACCCCCAAAAGGGTACCCCTAATGTTAGGAAACCCCCGAATAGTGCTAACTCCGTCCAACACACCCTCGACTTGGGGCACCCGTTCTTAAGCTCTTTGGCCTCAGGATGGCACTGGCTCCAGCATATGAAGCAAGGGATCATTGTGGTCTAGGAGTCCCTAAAGGATCCAAAAAATGGAACCCCCTAATAATCCCCTAGTTACCCCAATGTAGTAATGGGATCATATTGGGGGGGTTCCATTTTTTGGATCCTTTAGGGGGTCTGGGGTCTAGGAGTCAAAAACTCTGCAGTTTACTGGGCCGCTGCTAAAGAACTTGAACTGAGTTATCATGATAAGGAAGCCCCATTATGTGGTATGTACCCAATTACTGTAACTTGATTAAACCTGAAACCCTAAACGCTGCACCTCAAACCCTAAACCTCTAAACCTGAAACACTGAACCCCTAAACCCTAAACCCCTAAACCCTCAAACCCGAAACCCTTAAGTTCCTCAACGGCCGCCCAGCTTGTCCTGGCCTCCAATCCGCTGCACATACCAGCCTTCAGGTCCTGCGCAGAAGATTCATTCCCAGACCCCCTAAAGGATCCAAAAAATGGAACCCCTTAAAGGGGTTTATAGGGGTCTATATAGGGGTACATAGGGTTTAG
>CAJNIZ010042688.1:33664-61769 GCA_905231905.1 Symbiodinium pilosum
TATTTTCAGGAACCTTGTAGTAATTACATGCATACCACAAGAATCTTACAAGCCGCCAGGGCGCAAGCCTTGAAATGCCCTGAAAACTTGCTGTCGGCACCAATACGGCACAACCAGTAGAATCTGCTTTGAAGATATACCTCTACTGTTCCTGGCTACAGTATATGATGCTATTGTGGCTCCGCACTCCTGATCAAACCCTGCCAGCCCATACTCAGCCAGGCACCACGTCGGGTTGGGTCTTTGCCCTCCGGCGCATGGTTGCCAGAAGGGACAGGGCTCGTTGCCACTGAAGCGGCTTCTCGCAGGCGGAAAGCAAGGAGTTCACCTGGAGGAAGAAACTGACAATCGTAATTCGCCCTGCCACGTGAGAAGAATGAATCACTGCTCAAGGATCTGTAGTCGTTCAATTGCATGCCGGCTTCGGTTTCGATCTGTTACCTCCGGCGATCTACGTTGATCTACGGTCTATTGATGCACTTGCTATTCAGGTACTGTCGTTCATCACGGTGGATGCTGACAGCCCATGTCCTGCTGCTACAACACAAGACAATCCGGGCAGCACCAGGATGCGGTTCGCAGAAATCGAAACCGTTGCCATGTTGGATGATATCCTTGGCTATCAACAATTTTACGCATCTCGGCGTGCTACAAGACCAACTCGACCCAAAAGGACGTATCTCTACTTGCCACGATAGCTCTTGATGAAATGACTTTGGAAGTTATGCCGATGTCTAGCATGAGATTCTCGACATAATAGTATATAGGGTTATATAGGGTTATATGGGGATAATGGAAAAGAAAATGGAAACTGCTATATTATAATAGGGTTTAGGAGCCTAGAGAATTATCATGTCTCACAACATCTGCATTCCAGATCTCAGCTCCCGGCTCTGTCGCTTCCTGCCACTGATGTCCTGCTCCGCAAGCAGCAGCTGCCGCCGCGAAGGCCACAACGTCCGGCTCAGGACCGCTGCGTGACATTTTCCTTGGAGACATAATAGTATATAGGGTTATATAGGGTTATATGGGGATAATGGAAAAGAAAATGGAAACTACCCTAAACCTTTGGAGAGCGGCAGAACTATTTACATTTTCCTTGGAAGAACTATTTACTGTCCCTTGCGTTCGACATCGGTCGAGGATTTGACAACTTGTAAATTGCAGATGGGGGGCTCTTGAAGAAGCTTACCGAGTTTAAGCGTCATGCACAACATGTGTTATGCACAAGGTCTACAAGAAGCCTTGTGCTGATGAAATGCTGACAGTGACGGCTACGAACAAAACGACAAGTTGAAGTCAAAAACTTTCGTTGCTAACATGAACCCCTAAATAGTCATGTCCATCTTTTTCATTATCCCCAGTATACTACAGTAGTGTCCATGTTCTTTTCCAGTATCCCAGTGCCCTCAACCCTAAACCCAATACCCTAAACCCTCTATAACCCAATTATTATATACTCCCTACGCCTCCCGCCCTAGCAGTCTGCAGGCTCCACGCAAGCCCTGCTCCCGGGCCCCCTTAGAGGGTCCAACGTGGGGCCCGACCCCAATATGAACCCATTCCTAGATTGGGGTTTAGGGTTTACGCCCAATATGAACCCCCTTTAAGGGGAGGTATAGGGGTTCTATATGGTTGATATAGGAATTATTAGGGCTTAGGAACCCACTACTACGTTGGGGAAACTAGGGGATTATTAGGGAGGGTTCCATTTTTTAGATCCTTTAGGGGGTTCCAGATGTATACAAGCTGCCAGAGCATGCCCCGAGCTGATGCCCACTGTTGGCCCTTGGCGCTTCAGCATTAGTAAGGGTTCAGGGTTTCAGGGTTTAGGGTCAATATTGGGATAATAAAAGGTAATATAAGGCTATACTGGGATAATGGAGAAGAAAAGTGAGACTACTATAGTATGTTGGAGGAGTGTATTGAGATAATGGAAAAGAAAAAGGAAACAAACCCTAAACCGTAAACCCTTAAACCCTATGGCGCAAGCAATGCAAGAGGGGAGCCTTCTCGCAGGCACTCAGAGTAGCGCTGCAGGCGATTGCATTGGGCTGATACCCGGCCTAGCAGTCAGGGCTTTCCACATGAGTAGTTTTTTTGGTGGTTGAACCTAGTAAAATAATATTCCTTATAAAAAATACTATACCCAAAAGGAGGATACAATCTTACTCTATATTGGGTACCATAGTATCCCGAACTGAAATACTACTCACATGCCTTTGGGGTAAGGCCGCGCCTGGGCCTATCTTGGCCAACCTAGTCTGCGTGCAGCTGGCAACGCAGAATCTGTTGCGTGCCGTCTGAGTACGTCGCAAGACACCAGTATCCAATATATAACCCCAATATAATCCCTAATATATACCCTATTATACTATAGTAGTTTCCATTTTCTTTTCCATTATCCCTATATTACCCCAATATACTAATCCTGACTTCTGAATTTCCAGGCCTGGCACATCTCCGCGAAGAGCTGCAGAGCTGCAGCTGTATCAGAGCCTTTCTCACAGCAGCTGATGGAGGAGCTGTAGCTCACCAAGGACGGCTCCAATTGTGTGTCCTCGCTGTTGCATGCAAAACTTTGGTCAACCCTGTTCTCTCACTCCGGTCCGAGGTGGCAGCAGCACATACAAGACTTGGAGGACGATTCAAAGCTCTTGGTTGGTAGGCAAAGCCCAGCAACATGCTGCAGGGCTTTTTGGTGGCCTCCTGCTCGTCCGGCTGTACTTCAAATGCTTATGTGCTTCCTACAAGCTGCCCACGTATCGTCCTGCCTGCTGTGGGCCTTGCGGCTGATGCAGTTTATATTGTTTCGTGATGAGAAAGCAGCGATAATTAAGTTGCAGACAGGGAACAATGCTCACTTTACTCGTTGACTCGGAAAATCGATGTGGAGCAGCGACCCGAATTTCATTGTAACACCCTTCGGAGCAGATGCCTCCAATTCAAGCCCAAGACCCCGATGTACCTGTGAGGGACCTATCATTCTGGCGGCCGCTTTCCATTTGCCATACTTCCACTTCAATCTTTGGTGCAGGGCTTGGACGTAGTACAGGATGGCTACTTGCATGATCCTGATATTCGAACCTTGGCATGTCGCTGCTTCTGGTTTGTGGAAATGGGTTTACATGAGCCATAGTCTAAACTCCCAGTGTCCCCCTTACTCCCCCCTGTACAGCCCCCTTTGAGGAGTGTAGACTATAGCTCGCATCAGCAGGCGACAACCTGACACTGAAAGGGTCCTGCATTTCTCTTAGAAATGCGTTGGCGTGCTGCCACTGGCCCTCACATGAGCTGATTGAAGCATTGTAAGCGATGACATCCATCTGCACAGCCCGATCACCTTGGTTCTTCAACAGACCATCTTTCTTCTCTCTGCTGTTTTGGTCAAAACAAGTTTTAAGACACTAATTGAAAAAGACGCACACATCACAACCTTGTCGCTGCAGAAGTCACTAGAAAGGAAAAAATAAGCTTGGACTGCGAAGCAGCGACGACTTCAGGCTTTGGGTTTAAGTCGGGTACCAAGTCACGTCAGCACCGTGAATGACTTTGACACACTGGTCTGTTCAGATCCCAAACATGTACATTATTCTCCGGAGGTTCCAGCAACGTAAAGGCGTTAAAAATGATGAATTCGAACTGTCTAGATGGAAAAACTCCACCCCAAACATTCGAACTCTGAACCTTGCCAGGACCTGGACCATGAACCTAAATATGCAAGTGATACTGCCAGGTCACGCATCAAAGCTACGATCGCCAAGCCTTGCCTCCATTCCCCAGCACTGGTGCATGTTGTGATGGCTGAACAGAAGTCGACTACTCCAGGACTGATCTGGGACAGCAGCATGTCCCCAAGCAGCTGCAGCGCCCTGGCCCCAAGTTGACGAAGCTAGGGCATCCAAAGTGTACAATTCAGGGACAGTGGAGAATCAAGCGGAAAGGGAAGTGGACATGAAATGAACGCTGGTTTATATGTGTATATATATAGAGGGTTCGGGGATTGTTAGCAACATTATGCTTCTGGGGCGGTTCCCGCACAGGCCTTTGCCACTGCTTCGCTTTGCCACATGCACTGATGCCCGAAGCGTAGGACATCGTGTTGGGCTGGAGCGAAGCCGGTTTGTACTCCTGTATTGGGGATAATGAAAAAGAAAATGGAAACTACTATAGCATAATAGGGTATATATTAGGGATTATATTGGGGTTATATAGGGGTTATATTGGATAATGAAAAAGAAAATGGAAAGTACTATAGTCCATTGTATATTGCGGCTATTAATAGGGATAATGGAAAAGAAAATTGAAACTATGTTATGTAAGCTTTAACACATTTCATGAAAATCAATCCCACTGGACGACTCTAGGATACATTGCAAGAATTGCCTTTTCAACTGCCACTCCAGCTGCAAGGGTTTCACAATCCATCACGAAATCCGCATGGCGCACTGAAAAAGTGGCCACCCCATGCAGTCTTCAGTCGCAGCATGCATGAAGTTTCATGGCTCGCAGGTCTGAATCTGGACCTGCCAGCCGAACCTTTAAAGACATCGGGGGATAATGGAAAAGAAAATGGAAACCACTATAGTATATTGAGGTCATATTAGACTGCAAGCCTTGTCTGCCTTATCTTGCACGCTGGCCGAATCGTCCTGCAGAAACTGGAGTGCTTCTCGCCATTGCGACTTCCGGCCAAAAGAACCTCATGACGGCACATCGCAAGGTTTGTCGAGCAACGCTTTAGCATGTTTGCTTGTCACAAGGCTTGTTGGATGCATCATGTGCAGGTTGGAGGTCGTTCAAGGGCAGTGAACCAAGTGCATAAATCCAGCTGGCAGCAGAGTAGCCTCGTCAAAATCCAATCGGCTAAAGTAGTTGCTTAGCTTTTCATGGTCGGGTAGGGCGCTGCAACGTGATGAGGAGAATATGCAAATGTGCTGCAGGCTACCGGTCGGATCGGATCAAAGCTTAACGCTGAAGCACCTCAACTGATTCCCAGAACAAAGCTGGCACCGCTATCACATGAAAACTGATGCTCATCCTCGCTGGGTTCTGAGAAAAGAGCAAGTAAGATCGACGACATAAGCCTTAACCACACTAATAAGGACTCCGCTCGCGCCCTGATAAAAAGTTCATTCTGGGTGCTGATTGCTGCATTCGCCTGGCGTAGGCCCAATCTGCCGCCCTGGATACATGGCTTGTCATGCAACGTTTCTTGTCCGGGAGGTTCATTACAAAAGCAGCAGCAGCAGCAGCAGCAGCAGCAGCAGCAGTAGTGCGATAAGCACATGTAGCTGTGCCAGCATGCAATTGGGACCTGCACATGAACAGTCATCCGAACCTGCAGCTGCTGGCGCAGTTCTGCGAAACTGCTTCCCTGGCACCGGCAAACAAAGCTGTCCCACAGATTACCACAGCAATGCGAGCGTGCAGCTGCAGTGGTGACTAGACTCTGAGCTTGCAATATCATCTCGACGAGAAGGTCCTTGCCGTGCATGAGACAGCGGCTTGGCCAAACGCAGCCATGGGTAATGTCTACAAGTTTCTAGCGGTACTTCGCGGCACGTGCTTCTTCCTTGGCAGAGCGTTGCGGGTGCAAATGTCATGCAGTCTGAGCTTCGCATGCAAGGGTACAAGGGAATGATATGGGGGTTTCCCAAAATTAGGGGTACCCTTAAAGGGGGATATAGGGATTCTATAGTTCAAGGGTTAAAAGGAGGATAAGGGTAGCACCCCTGAGGTCTGGGTGCTTTGGATTGTGAACTCTCAGGTTTAGGGTTTAGGGTTTAGGGTTTAGGGTTTAGGGTTTAGGGTTTTAGGGTTTTAGGGTTTAGGGTTTAGGGTTTAGGGTTTAGGGGGTCCTTTCTTCTCAGCCCGTAAAATGCATGAGCTTAGCAACGCCAAGTACTGTAGTAACATGTTCTGCTTGTCGGATGCGCCGCACGACAAGAGTCATTTGTTCTTCTCCACAGGATTCATTCGGTAGGCGACACTGGGAGCTTCAAGGCAGCAGCAACGAATTAGCGCATGAGCGTTCGCACAGCTTCTGCTGCACAGCCGGCCATCTTGGAGCCCTGCAACGCACCTTAAAAAGTTCAGCATCCACCGCCAGGAGGCCCAGTTGAATGATAGAGAATCACAGTAAGCGGACGAAAGCCGCTTGGAAAACAAGTCTGGGCAGAGCATGCCAACCTTGCTTTGCAAGTGCAACTCGCGCGCGGTATTTGACTGTTGAAATCAATCCGCCATGACGTTTCTTTTTGGTAGGAATAATAGCTAAGAAGGCGGTCACGAAGGTCCAGGCATCTACAAGGAGGGAAGACCTGTCAGTGGTCCTGCAAATAGGAAACTTTGCTGAATTCGGCCCCACAAAACACCTTTCCATGCAAAGAGAAGGCGTGGAGTACAGCTTGGACGAAACATAAGCTATAGTCTAGACTCCTAACATCCCCCTTCAATAAACCCTACAATACTTCCATAGATAATCCCCTGTAACCCTAAACCCTGAACCCCATATAATTTCCTAAATAATCCCCGTCAAGGAATTTCGACTATACTTCGCATGGAGCCAATGAGCAGTGGCACCCTAGAGATGCATCCAAGGGCTTAGGGTCTAGGGAGTCTGGGGTTTAGGGTTTGGAGTTTAGGGTGGTGGGTTCAGGGTGGTTTAGAGTTTAGGGCTCCGGCAAGCAATTTTTGCATTGGCCATGTCAGGCAGGAGTAGCAGGAAAATGCCTAACCAAATAGAGCAGCCACCAGACACACGTGGCGAAAATTATTGGTTGCTGATGAGAAAAGATGGCCACCGTTGCCACCTGATCTACCGCCACAAGATTTTATTTAATCAGCAATGATAAAAAATGACAACAAATAATGATGAATAGTTAAGTAATATAATCAATGGGTTGTCCTGAAGCATTAGAAGCTGCACTCCACGGGAACGGCGGGGCAAAAGCCGCTGCGTGCATTTTTTTGTTGCTCAGCTGCTCCTGCACAAGCACTGCTGATGTAAAAGCACAGGCAAAGGTAAGCTTCGATGTAGGTTGCCCAGAGGAATTGGGGTTTCCCAAAATTAGGGGTACCTTTTTGGGGTCCCCATAAAAAAGAGTATAGTATTTTGGTGCCTATTAAGGTCCCCCCCATTTAGGGAAACTACAAAATCTAGAATGACAAGGAAAGGCTGAATTGCTGAGCATTGGCTTTTCGGGTAGTCTCAACATTCAGCGTAGCAACAGTTTGGGACAATGTACGGGCGAGTGGGGTCGAAGCTGTAGCCGCACTGACAGCAGGCCGGTTCTTGGTGTTCCAGGCTTCTCACTTGGCAAGTTGGGTGCCATTCCAAAGGAAAACGTGTGGCAGCATCTGCATGTTCATCAAGTATCTTGTCAAAAAGAACGCCCAAATTTCCCACCTGCTCCTCGAATGTCTCGAGTCTAGAACGAAACTGGACAGTGTTGCAATTATTCAGGCTTCTACATTCCTGGCAGACCAGAAGCCAAGCTCAAACAAAATCATGCCAAAGCTGGATGAATCTTTTGAAGCGTTCTCAAAATTGGCAGTTTGGTTGGAAGATCTACTTCAATGTCAGGGGCACTTCGTATCTGGTCAAAGGGGGATAGTGAGAGCTGGTCAAACCCCGACCACAAACGCTTGACCACAAAGCTGAAAGTCACAGAACGCAGCAAAGCCTCACACAAAACGACCCACACACCGCGAGAGGCCAAGTCTAAGCCCATGTGAACTATAGTCAAAACTCCTAGTATCCCCCTTAGTAACCCCTATAGTAGTCCCCTATATAAGACCCTATAACTATAGCCCATGTTGCGCCTCTCCGCCGCGGGGAGGAGCGGGCCTCACTCCGAAAGGACCTAGCAGCAAAAGTGTCCATGCAGACATACGCATTTGGGTTGTATAAGGGTTACTTTGGGATAATGGAAAAGAAAATGGAAACTACTATAGTATAATAGGGTGTATATTAGGGAATATATTGGGGTTGTATAAGGGTTACATTGGGATAATGGAAAAGAAAATGGAAACTACTATAGTATAATAGGGTATATATTAGGGAATATAGTGGGGGTTCTATAAGGGTTACATTGGGATAATGGAAAAGAAAATGGAAACTACTATAGTATAATAGGGTATATATTAGGGAATATAGTGGGGTTCTATAAGGGTTACATTGGAATAATGGAAAATACAATGGAAACTACTATTAAGGGTTTAGGGTTTAGGGCATTCACAGGACTGTAAGCAGATACGCAGTGACGCAGTGCCCACCGCGCCTGAGGCAACGGGAGGACTGCGGGCTGCATCCCGGAGAGTCCTGCCACATTTTCTTTTCCATTATCCCAATGTAACCCTTATATAACCCCAATATATTCCCTAATATATACCCTATTATACTCTAGTAGTTTCCATTTTCCGAGGCCAAGCCAGATCTCATCTGAACCATTGTCTAAACTCCTAGTATCCCCCTAAATAAGCCCTATAGTAGTCCCCCATATAATCCCCTATGTAACCCCTTTAAGGAGTTTAGGCTATAGCTCATCTGTGACTGCAGAGGTCAGGGGGTTGCCTAGCAACTGCAGGCCAAACGAATGTCCTCTCCCCTAAGCAGATAGAACACCGAGCAGTCTTCAAGCCCTGCCCCCTACTTGGATGGATATTCCGAATGATGGGCGGATGTAGCAGCATCCCACACGTCAGCGCTGTTTAAGCACCCACACTGCGTGCTGGCTCCAGGCAGCTGAAAAACCCAAACAGCTGGCATCGCCTGGCCAAATGCTGACATCTCACCCGAGTGGATCTCAGTCAGACTCCACTCTGAAGCCCTGGCCAGCTCGGGCTTGCGGACTTAGGATATGGGCCACGTGAACTCAGGGTCTTTCGGGTCTAACCCTGAGGTGCGCAACCTATCACTGAACTGAAAACATGAACTAGTGGATCCGGCATGCACTGTTCGGATGTTGGCCAAGATCCTCTGGGGAGAACTATAGAACTGCTGCCAGAACCCACACGCGAACAGGCGAATGACCCACGAGCCCCCGCTAAGCTGTGAGAAGCTACAGCCGCCAAGCTTTGGGTAAGAGCCCCGGGGACACAGTCACCAACAAATCACACAAAATGTGGCAAAACCAGGTGGACCTTCGAATTGCCTGAGGTACCGCAGGCTTCTGACCTCGGCAGAAGTGGCATTGCAGCCTCAGGTTCTATGATGGCTGATTCACTGAGATCTCCTCACAAAACCGCCTTCGGCATTGATGAATGCAACACAAGACTTGAAGCTTTTCACAGACATGTTCAACGGCGAACTGTCGTGTGAAGGACTGTGATGGCGGTCACCAGGTGAATCTGGAAATGATTTCATATCCTGCAATGACGGGCACATGATTTGATTTTTTGGAAAGGTCTGGAAGAAAACTTTGTGCAGGAATAAATTGATTGAATTGCAGTCATGATACAACACAGCTGCGCAAACCCTTTAAAGCTGCTGAGACTAGGACTGTGCATCGCCGTGAGCTGTGGAATGGGGCCTGCATGCCTGCGCCTGCTTCAAAGAGGAGAACTTATAGTAGCACTAATAAACTAATAACAGTGGTAATACTAAACAGTAATAATGGTAATAGTGACATTAACCATACTCGCTTAGTGAAAGGAATACTTACCTCGGATGGCTCGCAAGCTTGGAATGTCAAGTAAAGCGCCACACAAAGGGAGCCGTGAGCTTTACACCGTCTACACACTTTTAATACTTAGTACCATTACCGTAATTATTGTTAGCATTCCTATGATTCTTAGGACTCTGACCATTATTGTCATGATTATTGTTCTTATTACTACGATTATTACTGCTATCACTGGTACAATTATGCATCCGTCTACACAGCCACACAGCCTCCAACTGCATATCGCAAAACTGTTTCTGATCCTCACTGAAGACCCTAATTACGCTGACGTCCGCTGCCCACTCCGCAGAACCTGGCAACTCGCCGAATCTTGAGGCGAGGTGGCCTGCGCAAACACTCACTCACTGTCTCGTTCTTTTCATTTTGTTCTGTCATGTGATGTGGGCCTGTTGCACCTAGCTCGACAGGGTTGACAAACTTCACTTTCAGATTCGAGGATGTCGAGAAATTAAAGAGCTCCACCATAGATGGAAACCCCCCACCTCCTACATCTGTCCATCGATCTATCTATCTGCATACATGCACGTCTCACTGGCAGTACAGAATGATCACGGCTTGCATCAGGCTCTGCACACACAATCTTTAAGGTGTTTTTGAATTCATCTTGGAAACCCAAACATGCGAAGTCTGAAATTCGCATATATGGAGACTCCCTTTCCGCTTCAGTGCAGGCCCTAGTTCCAGGAAAGGAAACTGCATCTTGCCAACAAGAAATTCGAACCGTAATGCGCACTCAGCTTCCAACCAAGGCGCAAATTCCCAAACCATACCTTACTGGTTCTGAGTAGGATTAAGAAAATATGTGGGGAGTATTTCCCTTTATTCCTTACTAAGAACCGGTAAGATACACGGAGTCTCAAACCGGCATCAGACCTGCAGCCCTTCAAAGGATGGTGCTCACACTCTTTCAAGGGTTCTCTGCCTGGGTTTGGCGGTGCTGGATCCCAAAGCGACAGCCTGCAAAGGCAAACTCTCTTGTAAGGTACGTGTTCATTACAGTTCCAGGGCTTTGAAGGCTTGGTGCTATAGTAGAAGTTTCTGAGACAGTGTTTTACGTTTGTATTCGTTTGATGCATCGGGCTTCAATGTGCAATGCCAGTAAAAAAAACAAGTCACCAAATTGTCCTTGGCGAACAGAGCTGGCAAACCTTGCTATTGGCTTCTACAAATCTGACACGAGGGGCACTGAAAAAGATTGAAAGTTTAGCGGAAGGTGGATTTTCCGAACGCTGATTCAGACGCATGCCCTTAAGCTTAGGGGGAGGCTCAAAATCTTGAGACTATCTCGGGGCATGTACATGAGCCATAGTCTAAACTCCTAGTATCCCCCTTAATATCCCCTATAATAGGCCCTTATGTAATCCCCTATATAACCCCCTTTAAGGAGTTTAGACTATAGCTCACATGAGAAGCAAGAAAAGTTGGGCTCTCCAGCCTGCCGCAACACGGCAAGAAGCGAGCCCGCACGGGGCCGAGGTCCATGAGGTGCCATAGGTGCCTGAAGCCAATTTCAGACCAGGATTAGGGTTTAGGGTTTAGGGTTTTAGGGTTAGGGTTTAGGGTTTAGGGTTTCGCCCCTCCTCCCCAAGACACTGGGAATCATTCCTGGACAACCAGAGAACGATGAGCCTAGTACTGTACGCGTGCCTTGTTGGCAGCAAACATGTTGCACAAGATTTGAACTGATTGCAAAAGTACATAGGATGAGTGGTGCCAGCTGCTTGCAGTTCTTGATCATATGAGCTTGAGGATTTGTGTCCTGGTTCTGCCCTGAGACTGTTGCTGGCTCCTGCTGCTACAAGACCAGGATATGGCAAGGAGTTGGTCAAGTTGCGTAAGGAAAGGCGCCCGCCCCTCCCACGTCCACAACCTCATGATAGGGCGTCTGCCAGAAGTTCACGGAGCATGCGTTGCTGCCAACCCTGCCAACATTGTAAAGACCTGCACTGAGATCGCGCAAGGAAACTCCAAAACCTGTGGACCCAAACACCGAAGCTGGAAACCCCAAAAGCCCTGATTCCAAAAGCCCTGACTAGCCGGAAGAACTTAACCCACACACTGGCCATGCACTGGCAAGGCCTCGGTCTGAGACTCCCTAGGCTCGTCAAGCCTTGTCCAAGCGTAGAAGGCTGGATGAATTCTCATGTTGCAGTTCAAGAGCAAATGGTTTGATGCTGCCTCACTGAAGTCTTTGCTTACTGAAAGGAGTACATTTATCCGTTATCCCAGTATATAACCCCAATGTACTATAGGGGTTTCCATTTTCTTTTCCATTACCCCTATAAATCCCAATATAACCCCAATGTACTATAGTAGTTTCCATTTTCTTTTCCATTATCCCTATAAAAAAATACTATAGTAGTTTCCATTTTCTTTTCCATTATCCCCATATAATCCCTATATACTATAATAGTTTCCATTTTCTTTTCCATTATCCCAATATACTCCCAATATAACCCCAATATTACCCAAATGGGTCCAAGACTTGGTAAAGCATTGATGGCCTGGCCAGGGAGGCTCTTCAAACTTATTTGCCTGCCCAGGGTTCAGGGTTCAGGGTTCAGGGTTTACGGTTCAGGGTTCAGGGTTCAGGGTTTAGGGTTTAGGGTTTAGGGTCTATTGATTTTGAATGTTCAACTATGATCAAGTCCAAGACTCGTAGCAGTCAACTCAGCTGGGAGCTCTTCGGAGAATCCTGTGTAATGCGGCGGTGGTTGGGGATTTGAAGGTCCAAGGATTGGAAGCTTCTCACAAAAGTAGAGATGTACTGCTTCCAAAGCATCACTCCTTGGAACATGGTTGTGCTCCTTTATCTTTTCAGGCGGTTTGCGAAGGACTGCTGCAAATCTTAGAGCTTCAAGCACTGTGGGTCACTCACACCTGCTCAGGGCACTTAAAATTCTTTGTACCTGTCGTAATCTTACTGGGGGCTAGTAGGGAATAAGGGAATATCAAATAGGGATTATATAAGAATTGAATTCCCTCATTCCCGCAAAGGAACCAGTAAGTGATTGAAAGGAGCTGTCACCTGTAGCCCTGGGGCCTCACCTTATCCAAACAGGTTTAGACATAGTCGAATCTAGGAAATGGGAGGCCAGGACTTCATTCCTGTAATTTGTACTGAAGACGGAACAGCTTCCAGAATTTCCGAATTTTCTGGGTTGCTGTTAAAGGACTCAAGTTACCATGAGAGGGACACCCTCAAGTTGTTTTATTACATATAGGCATACTATGGCAACTTAAGCCCAAATCCTATACAACTCCTGCATAACCCCAATCTAACCTCTATAGGCCCTTTGAAGGGGACCTATTACAAGGGCAACCCAGTCTATCGAAGACGGGCCTGAACTCGAGCCGCTTCCTGGCACAGGGAGGCATGGGAATGTCTATTTGGCTACACGAGGAACTGAAAATGATGTAAGATTTAGGGATTGGGTTTAGGGTTTGGGGTTTCGGGATATTATAGGGATGTGGATATACACATATCTATCTATGTACCCAATAGTGGAGAATCAAATGGAAAATAACATGGAAATTTGAGGCTTATAGCGCAAGATACATGGAAAGGTGGTATGTTGTCAAGTTATGATTCAAAGTCTTATCCATAACATGATGCGGACCCTAATATATTTACATTTTGGGCACCATCAGTTTAACATGTTGCCACCAATACTTGTTTGGAAATGCAGATACACCTGAGTAGCGTTTTTTGGTGGTTGAACCTAGTAAGATAATATTCCCCATATAAAATACAATACCCCAAAGGAGGATATAATCTTACTCTATATGGGGTACCGTGATATCACCATAGAAAGTACTACTCACCTTGCATTAAACAAACCATTCCTATCATCTTAGGGGTTCATGGGATTTTTTTTGAACCCTTCGGGTTCATGGGTTTAGGGCTTAGGGTTTAGGGCTTACGGTTTAGAGCTCAAGCATTCACGGCATTCGTCAATCGAGTCAGACAACTTGGTTGCAACATAAACGTACGAAAACTGAGCCTGGCCTCAATGCCAACAATGATATGTCAAGCATTGCTCTTGGAAATCAGAGTTTGATCAGTCTAAAAGTTTGCTAAAGTCAGAACAAACCCGTTGCGTAGCTGTTCAAACCTCAGTTGATTGTCCATCTTCCAGTCAACTTGATTCTGCCTCATTGGAGAAATATCCCTAAGCCCTTTATACAACCCCACCCTTACCCCTATAACCCCTATTTACCCTATTGTAACTACTCCGCCTAGAAAGTTTAGGGGCTGTGTCGGGGAAAAATGGGGTAGATGGGGATATATAAGGAAACTCCAGGTTTGTGGGGTATGCATGGATGAGGAACATATGTCTTGAGCTTAACACATGAGCCATGGCCTAAACTACTCGTATACCGCATACATCTTAATAACCCCTATAGTAGTCCCCTATATAATCCTCTACATAACCCCTTTAAGGAGTTTAGACTATGGCTCAGATAATGAGTGCTGGCTTCTCACACTGAAGCTCCTGAGCTTTCTGTGTCGCTAGACTCTTCGGCATTCCTCGGTTGTGCAACCCAGTGGCAAATTGCTGCGCTGTACTCAGTTGACTTTTTTTGAACCCGGTACCATTCCTTCCCCGCATTAACCTTTCCTGTCCACAAAATACAGCCTGCACCACCCTTCCCACGGCTATTGCTTCCAACGCAGATCAGCCACGCCCGCAAGGACTTGAGGCATGCCGCAAGCACACCCCTTCTTTTTGTTGCACGTTTGGCTCTGGTAGAATTCACTGACATATCTGCATCGACTCAGGCACGCCTGTGGGTTTGTCTTGAATGTTCTGGAACGTCAGAGCAATTTGGTGCAAAAGCGCAGTCTTGCTGTGCTTCCGTCCACAGATCCCACGTGGCACAACTCCCAAACTCACCACACCCAGCCTCCCCCCTTCTCTTCTGTTCGCAGAGTCTATCCGGTGCACCGTGCCCTTACCATTCTGCTGCCTCAGTTCGCTTGTTTGCAATTAGGCTCGCAGTATCATCTCCGCAAACATGCTGTATTGAGGGTTGGCATTTGTTCTCAGCACACGAAAGCCGAAGTTGGCACTGTGTGATTTCTGGAATCATGCGAAACAGGGGGAATTTTTGAACATGGCGCCCCACCCTACAGCCTTACGATTGCAAGCATGATGAGTTCCAGACTGTTTGCAGATGTTGGCAGCACATAAATACAGACGCCTTCCAAACATCTGTCAGGACCTCCTGCATCTTGGAATTCCTACCCAATGGGACGTTCCTTATCATGACCTCCCGCTGATCGACTCCATTCCGCTCTGTTGCGTTCCGCAGACGCATTTTGCGCTCCTGAAAAGAAGACTCTAAAGCTAAAGATGTTAGGTGTAGTAGTTAGACTACTCCGTTCAATTCTATTCTGCGTTCTCCATGCTGTGTTATCTTCCTATTCCATCCTGTAGCACTCAGCGTGTCAGCTGTGTTCACGCTTCTTTTCTGTCCAGGTCAGTTCTCGGAGTAGACATATTACACTTGCGCTTCCAAAGCTAGAAGCCGAAAGTTTAAGATGTTGGGAACACCTCTGTTGGAAACAAATCGTTGCACAATTGCATTCAAAAGAGACCAGCCGCATGCTGTTGATTGCTTCTTGCACGCCACTACGAACCCTGCCCGCTTGAGATTTGCTGCCATGTGGCGGCTCCTGGCACTCAATCTTATTGGCAAACCTAAGTCAAGAAGCTGGATCAGATCCGTGATGAGACTCTCTTTCAGAACTTTGCCGGCAAGTTCATATGCATCCTTGTTATGCAGAGCTTTGCAGGCTTCTTTGCTCACTTAGACAAGCCGCGAGCGACACGCAAGCATAACCCGGCTGGCATCCAACGTCCGGCCCTTCCTTGGACAAGGAGCCAAGAAGTCTTTTTTCAGCTGATGCCTTGCGTGAGAAGATATAGTGCATCCTAGTGAACTGTTAATTGATACTTCTGAATCTAGAGCTTAGATGCTTGCAAGGATGTTGGAGAGGCAGTTACTGCTTCTTGGAATGCAGACATGTACGCCAACGCCAAATTGAGTCTTCGGTAGGTATGCAAGCAAACGTGCTCAAACTTGCTTGCATCTGGGAAGCGAGGAGCTTCGAAATGAGCCACTAGAAGGTATCTTCTGCTCAGGTACAGCTGACGATGACGTTGCTGAAGCCGATTCCGACTGGGCTGCAACAGCGGCAAGAGAATCTGGTGTGGCAAATGCTAGCTAACATCCAAAGCCGACCTACATTGCACACACAGTCTGTCCATGGCTATGACCTTAGAACTCTGACGGCCATGATAAAACTTCAAAGTGACTTCCCCGAGATTCCTGCAAGACTGACTATCAGCTAACACGACACCAAACCTGCACTGCCAAACTTGCCGAATTAGATCGTTTCCCACACCCCTTTTCCCTGCCCCCGAGGTGCAGCTCGTGGATTGGCCCAGTCCACAGGCAGAGACGCGCGCCGCCCTAAAAGAGCTTTCCTTAGCAGACTTGCATCGCATGTTGCCCCACACCTTCTGCATACGATGCTGTACGTGCAAGAACGGCTCACTTCCTGTCATCAGAATTTCAATTCTTTGTGAATGCCTCTTCATTTTACATGGACCGAATTGAAATTGAAATGTCTAGTTTGTGTTAACATTCCAAGTACTGTATACACGTGCAAAACCTGGTAAAGGATGAGGCGGCCGACGAAATCTGAAAAAGGAACTCATATCTGAAACCCTTTGTCTTGAAAAAATACGTCGAGGCCTGTTTCAGATATAGCTGCAACACTGATGAACTTCCATGAGCTGATTCCATACCTGCAGGCACCACATGCATATACCATGCAAAGAACAGGCCGAGCTCACATGAGATCCCATATATTGGATTCACATAGAAAGAAAATGGAAATTACTATTGGAATTATAGTACATATTATAGGGGCAATAGAGATATCGATTTAGAGGGGTTTAGGGTTCGGGGCCTAAGGTTTAGGGAACGTATTGAATTTTCTCAAAATCAGGGGGTCCTTCGTGGGAGCCCCACAGTAAGGAACGCAGTATATTGGCATGTATATTTAGGGCCGCCTCCGAAAATACACTCTAAACCCTAAACCCTAAACCCTAACCCTAAACCCGAAACCCCTAAACCTCTAGACCCTGAACCCTAAACCCTAAACCCTGATTCAGCCTAGCAGCTGCTTCAGAGCCTGGCTGGCCACTAAAACAACTGTAGGGACGGCTGGGTTTAAAAGGGTTTATGGTTTAGGGTTTAGGGGTTTAGGGTTTAGGGCTTAGGACTTTAGGGTTTAGGGTTTAGGACTTCAGGGTTTAGGGTTTAGGGTTTAGGGTTTAGGGTCCAGGCAACGAAGAACGCTGTACAGCGAGGGCCAGGGCCGGTGCGTCCACACATGCTTCCAAAAACAGAGTAAGTGCAGAAACTCCCCAAAAGCCAGAGACGCCTAGCAGTGAAGCGTTTAGGTTTGAGGGTTTAGGATTTAAGCTTTAGTGTTTAGGGTTTTGTGGGTTTACGGTTTGGGAGTTAGGGTTCAGGGTTTAGCATTTAGGGTTTAGGGTTTAGGGTCTAGGGTTTGTTCCTTACTGGAGGTTAGTCGGGAATAAGGGAACACAATGCAGGGGTTAAACGGTTAGGGTTTAAGGCTTAGGATTAAGGGTTTAGGGTACGGCATGAAGAATATGTTTTAAAGGGATTACATGGAAAGCATACTCCGTTCTTCCCAATCGTAAGGTTAAGAATACTTTGGGCTTATATTCAGGGATTACTGATGGATTATGTAGGGATTACATACGGATCACACAAGAATTGCATTGTTATTGGGACCCATGCCCAACCACACTCTCCCTTGTGCTAGGCAGGTATGTTGTGATGCATTTTTCAGAAAGACAATGGGAGGGGATATAAGTGATATGAGGTATGACTTGGTTATAAGCAAGGCTTAGTGTTGTCCTGCCTAGGCTGCTACGGCTAGATTGTCAGACACGGGTTTATTCAGGGTACCTGCTTCTCGCTCAGTAGGCTGTACCGTGATTCCTGGCCCAAGTGTTGTCTCTCCACGGCATGTCTAAGCCTCCGTGGTCCATGTTGGGTTCTGTCGGATGACATCTTTTGCGAGGGCGGCCCAGACCCACCCCCCTCCCAAAAAAAAAAGATTATCAATAAAAGAAACAAAAAATGCATGCCAAAAAAGGTGCACAATCTGTAGTGAATTGGAGCGCTTGATGGCGCTTCAGGATCAAAACAAAAAACACAATACAGGTTTTGGGAGGCAAATTGCGGCATTTCGTAGTGCTTTGGCCCCAGGAGTCAAAGAAAGCCTATGCACAGCACCCTACTTTTGCAAACCTGAGGAATACAGCAGCACTGGAAGTAGGGCCAGAAGGCCAGCATTTGACTGTCCATGGCCCCATTGCAAATCTCTGAAAATTGTGGCAGCACCCATGCCAGGCCACTCATTTGAAACTGCCCCACTTACAAACCACTGAAGCATGTGGCGGTCATGTTGGAAGTGAGGCAACCTTTGAATCAAAGACATGGGAGTTGCGGGGGTGCAGCCCGGTTAGCTAGAAATCATATGGGGTCTTATTGTAAACGAAGCCAGTCTTGGAAACTGCAGGGGGAAACAGCAGTGGTTACGGGTGAGCCTGCCATTTTTGCACCATTGAGGATAGTGACAGAAGGTAAGATTCGTTGGTAAGGAGTCATCTTCCAAGTGAGACTTTGTTCAAACGGGGCTTGAAGGGGCAAGACCCCCCAACTGAGGTGTGTAGTAGCAATCAAGGAATTCTCAGAACTCGGGCTAAACCCTAAAACCGAAACCCAAATGAGGAATCATGCTGGAACTGGGACCAAGCCTAAAAAAGCAGGGGACTTGGGGGCCCAACACCGCAACAAACCATTGAGATATGCGACAAATTTGAGGTGATGCTTTTTTGTTGAAATCCTAATTAGGACCTGAAGAGCAAATCACAGCATTGGGCGCTCTTCAAAAAGTGCTTGTGCTCTTGTGTACAACACTTGGAGCACTGAAAAGGCTGCAGACACTGACGGGTACTGCCGTTCACAACATTTCGGAGTCCAGGGTTGCCGATCACAAAGGGTTTAGGGTTTAGGGTTTTGGGTTTAGAGTTTAGGGTTTAGGGTTTAGGGTTTGAAAGGTTGCAAATACGGGGATTTGCGGCATTTAGAGGTTAGCAACCTGCATAACATGTTCTCCTGCACCAGTATCCTTCCAGGTTTTCTTCTGGCAGCAGGAAATGTCCATTGGCATCCTTTCCGGCATGTATAACCCAAACCCCTGATTTAAAAAAACCCTCCTTTTAATGGGGAATATAATAGGGATCCTCATATTCAGGCCCTTAAAAGGAAGGGATTCATTAAGCATGGGTCCACATCAGTTTGCATGCTGATTATGATTTGAGTCTGCTGATCCTCGTATGAGCTTTTTTGACTGACCCAGAACTCCTACACTCTCTACCCGAACTCTGAAGTCTCTCTGTCAAGTGCTTTCCACCCGAAACCCTGAACCCTAAGCCCTAAACCCAAACTCCAATCCCTTAAGCCCTAAACAGTGCAACCCCCACCGTCCCCTGCCTCAAGCTTCGCCTGAGTGCTGGCAGCAGCCGGCCGCAGCTCTTTCTGACGCGAAGAACCCCGTGGCTTTCATGACGTATGCCCATAGCACTCTTTAACTCTCCTATGTTGGGAGCTATGTATATATATATATACATATGTATACCCCTATCTAGGGTTTAGGGTATGTCATTCTATAACCACTAGCTATGCACTTTCGAGACACCATCCTTGCACCCCTACCCTGAGAGGCTGGGTCTAAGTGCTAGATACTATAATTACTTTTCGTATGAATAGTATACTATTCGTACTTCTAGTACTATTAGTACGATCAGTACCCTATTAGAAACTTCGTACCGGTTCTGAGTTGTGGATTCCAGAAACTTCCAATGCCTCAGGGCGGAGGACGGACTTTTTCTTCTCCAGGCTGGCCCGCCGCTCCTGGAGCTTCAGAAGTGACATGCGCCACGGACATGGAACTCGGGCAGTAAGTTAGGGCAGCTAACCCCATGAATGAGGTCTTTCTGCCGGAAACTGCTTTGAATCTAGACCCCTCCTGAGGCCAATTACTAAGCGCACACATGCTCGACCTCTGACCGTTTTGGAGATGTAGGACATGCTCTGGGTTCAAAGGCTGACACTGTCCTGGTTATTGAGGGTACATGCGCATTCACAGTTTACAAACACAAGAATCCGTCGCAGGTTTGATGTGCAAACAAGTTTGGCATGAAATCGAATGCAATCACATACAAACTGGCTGTCAACTGTCCCGCAGCCACCCGTTAGACTTGGGAGGCAAAATAAGATTTCTTGAGCCAGCACACTACCACATGCAGTCTCAACACTGCTTTCCTGCGCCATCCTTTCGAACCGCATCCTTTCTTTTGGATGCCTTAGATACGCAGGGAGACCTCGAGTCCGCAGCGAAACAGTGGGATGCCCGAAATTCTGAGGCAAACACGTCCCCAACCTCAACACAAACCTATCCCTAGTATGTGGTTCATCCGCTCAGAAGAGTTCGGTGAATGCTTGCACACAGCTGCAACCAGAAACCATCTCTTGCTGCTTCCCATGTAAAAATCGCCTCACATCAGACACTGCCACCTCTCGGACCTGTCACTCAACTTTCCCGCTAAAGGCATGCTCAGGTGCTGCTTCAGGATGGCATGGAAGCGGTCTTTGTTAATGACCTCAGCTGTCCTTGTAGCAGCTCTTGGTCCACAAACTAAACCATTCGCGTGTCCTAGCTTCTGAGAGTTGCAAGCCCCAGCTCAAGCCCAAGCCCAAAATCCTGCAAGGACCCAAAACTTTGCCGCAGAATGTGAGACTTTGAATCAGGAGACAGCCCAGAACCTAATTGGAAGCCGCACCAACCCACAGAAGGGCATCACACAAGGGATGTTACGTTTTGCCTTCTGTGGTGTACGCCGTCTCTTCTTCCCATTCAGAAATAGACTGGGTTGCTGTTAAGGAACTTAAATTAAGTTAACATAATGGGTATATATAGTAAATAATAGGGTTTCCCCAATGTAGTAACTTAATTTAAGTACCTTAACAGCAACCCAGTAGAAAGCCATCTGAGGCTTCAGATTAAAAGGCGCGGGTGTCACAGAAGTTCATGGCGCGGATCGTTGCCTTACGGTGAATCAGAACAAGTGGTAGTTTCCCAAAAATGGGGGGACCCCAATATAGATCCCAATATACTATAGTCCTTATTATAGGGACCCCCCCAAAAGGTACCCCTAATTTTGGGAAACCCCCAAGTCTTTCACCACATGCTTTAGCTAAACATGCGCTGAGCTGCTGGGTTCTCAAATTTACTAAGCAACGTGTGTGGCGACAAGACAAATGCATCCAAGCCACACTCCGTCGAGCAAATCCGTTTGAGAGATGACTAAACATAGCCTCGGCCCATGAGTTGAGTCTCAACATGTGAGCCATAGTCTAAACTCCTAGTATCCTCCCTAATAGCCCCTATAGTAGTCCCCTATATAATCCTCTATATAAGCCCCCTTTCAGGAGTTTAGACTATGGTTCATGTAGATGCTCCATCCAGCACAAAAGCAAACGTAGAACGCATCTGCAACTACTGCTCCGGGTTGGGGCACTTCTTCAACACGGGAAATCTCTCCTTGTCCAGGCCGCCCTCCCAAGATGTTGATACTTCATGCCTCCTACTGCACCATATCGGGGTGAATTGCTTTACGTACTTCTAGTGGCCATCCTACATACAAGGATTCACTCCCAGCCAAGTCTGGGCAAGTACTGGCCAGAGCACCATCTCACCGAAGACTGTGCCCTCCTCCACTGCGCGGACAGTTGGCTGATCATCTTGTTCTGTGGGTTTAGGGTTTAGGATTGGGCAATCTGGTTTTGCATTAGGACAAAATGGGTAACTAGATGCGACCCCACAGTCATTTCGGCTGAAGATTTCGTACCCAGTGCACGGAATCCAGAGGTTCTACTGTCACACTTATTGCGCTCCAAGTGTCCAACAACCTCATGATGAAGCCCTGCTACGCTCAATCTCATTGTCCATCTATGCACCCATGCACTTCCCAAATTTGCCACCTGCACTAAGGTTTGCTTCAGGTGCAAGCGCTATTTCCATTACTATGCCGTGCTCCCTGTCTCAGTCTGGCAATGACATCTTCAGAGCAAAGACTCGGCACGTTCTATCTGAGAGCGTGGTCAAGGCATGTGGGCACTCAACATCGGTTTCAAACCTCTCTTGCCTCTATGGTGCGCAAGTCACTTTCAACGTGCATCAGAGATGGTGTGTTGATTGCGCTGCTTGCAAGGCAGTGTGCATCTAGGTGCTCTCCAGGCTACTCTCTCCGCTCTCGGTGCATATGCCGATGCTTCCGACGTAGCAAAGTTGTTGTTGTCTTAGCCTGCAACAGACAACTGGCCTGTCCGAGATCTGGGGGGGCACTGCGCAAAAACAGGATTACGTGTAGTAATAGGAAAACTGTAGTAATAGCCACAATAAAAATATTAGCAATGATAACAAAGATAAGAATCATAATATTCATTATCAAGACGTGTAGTAGCAATGATTGATGACAATTATTGCTGATACCAATAATTATAGTAAGTGATGATAATCATTGCAGTGATCTGTTGTCTGTTGGTGCCTTGTACTTTAGGGTCTACATGTCTCGAGCTTTTGCGTTGCCTCCTGTCCTTTTGGTCTCTCCACTCACGGGGGGATACAGGGTTAGGGCACTTACCAATACTTTGACTCAAGGTTAGTAAAGAATAAGGTAATATATTATGTAGGAAAAATATATAAGGATAAAATCCCCTACTGCCTACTAACCATGATTACGTCCATTCACCAATAACGCGCATTTGGTGAGAACCTAGAATTCAACTGCAACAGCCTTTCAACTTCATTTCAGGGAAGCCACACCAATCGGAAGCCGTGAAAGCTGCAGGATGTTATACGTATTAATCATATTAAAGAATGACTGACACCTTATGTCACTATGGATGACAAGTCCAACGTGGCACACTGGCATATAACTCCTGTACAACCCCAATAGTATAGTAGGCTCCATTTTATTTTCCATTATATATCCCAATAAAACCCCACATAGGTATTGGTCATGCCCAGGTCCTGGAGCTTGGCGACCCGCACGTGCTCGTTTCCGACCAGGATCTCTACTTCACCAAGCCTTGAAACGGTAGCTTGCTGAGCGTGAGCGTGCGAGATAATACTGTGCAGATCTGTTGGAGTCGGGGAGCCACGCTTTCATGTTTTTGCAATTCGTTGGGATTACGTTACAAAGGTTAGCTATTGCTCTGTGCGAAGTACAAATTATCGCAAGGCAAGGCAACTGGCAATGGCTATAAACAAACCTCTCCGGTTCCATTGCAGTCTGGGTCCACCCTACGTCTGCAAAGCAAAATCCGCCACACAAACACGGCTGTCAGCACGCTAAGGGATCGACATCAGATAGTACATTTTCTCCGCCAGCTCACCCTGACCGGCAAGATGTCCAAATAAGTTGGCTTTGATTTTGTTAGGACTTGATCTGAAGCTGATCACTGCAGACTTCAACTTTCTTGAAGCAAAAGAGCACGCTCGCAACAACGACTCAATTCTGCCGAATAAAGCGGCAGCCTCCTCAATGATAATGTCCTTGCAAGGGCCAACATTCTTAGTGTCCACATGTGCAATGCATTGCATCTACACCTTGCCTGCAGCAGTGGCAATTGGTACGAAACAATAGTTGAAAGTGCTTTCCAAGAGTCATTCGTCGTAAAAAGCTCCACGACAAGATGCTTGATGAGCCTCAAGACTCAATACTATTGGTGACAGGCAGTACAGAGGAGACACAACGCGTAGAAGTTTTACTTGCGCTGGCAGGGTTTTTGGCTGCAGTTCGGTGTTGCAAACATTTTTGGGGACGCTGGCCTCGTTGGGTCAACGACTAAATTCCCTGATGCATGCGACCAACAATACGGCCAATACTGGCAAATCATGTCAAATTTTTGCGTGTGCAAATTGAACGGATGACTCGATTCACCTTCCTCGGGATGCACTCGACGCTTTGCGCCGTGTCATGTGCAGAATATCTCATACTTCAAGCTCGTTCAATGCACCGATTGTAGGTGCATGCTGACAGTGACATCCTGCGGACATCTGTGGGCCATATGTGAGACCAGTACTTCGAGAATACGCATCAATGTCAGGACTTGCTCCACCAACTTATGGTGTTTTTAGAGGACTGTGAGCAAAGCAACCCACGACATACCGCATCTTTCAAACTTCTGACACATGAAACATCCCACACTGATTTCACGAAAGCGAAGCTCATCCGCACAAAAGGCAAGCGAATCACGTCAATGAAGGCTAATTGATGCTTTGACGAAACCCTGGCTGAGAGCGCATCGCAGTCAAGAAAGCATCGTCGCAGTCGGCAAAGAATGGGCTTTTCCGCAGCTTTTCCTTTGCAACGCAAACGATTTTTTCACATCAGCCTGGCTGCCTGCCAGGCAAAAAAAAAATCAAACCGAACAATGCATGCAAGGTTCATGGCTCAAGGTGCCAGCAGTGACAGACGTGGATGCGAGATACCGAGACATCACTTCCAAGTTCCAAGAGGCCCAAATCAATGAAGCTAGTTGGGACACTCTTTGGCAAAGGACATGCATTCGCATCATGGATGACCCTCCCATACCCGTACAAGCCAAACCTTCGCTTGCTCTGAGTTGGATGGAAACTACTATGAAATGCTGCGTGAAAATTTGCCTACGGGCTGTCCACAAAGGCTGCATCCCGTTGCTTGGCCCCATCTCCCCAAACATGTAGCTTCTCTCAAGACACGCATCTAATTTGAGAAAAGAAAAAAAGCTGCAACAAACATGCCTGCAATCCTCATTAGCAAGCTGCAACGCCACAACGTAATCTTATACCGAACATGATTTGATGTTTCAGTTCGCAGGTGGTGTTGCCAACACCATAATGCTTGTATAGTGCCATCTCAAATTGAAAAAATTTCGCAAAACCATCACACGACATCTTTTGGTCTACATCTTGGATTTGGTTGCAATCAACCACACCCGCTACATAATCAAAGCCCACGTGATTCAATGCGCACAGCTGATTCCACTTTAAACCCGAATCCCACAAAATCCTAGGACAAAACGATAAAGTGGGGTTTGACGAAACACTATTTTGACCATAGTGAGACGTGCTAAAAAAAAATCATGATCATTCATTTGTTTTTTTTGACAGCTGAAACCGCGTTCAAAGCAGGAAACATTGGCACTTTAATTGACCATGCTTGGATTTGAAAGCCACCATTTTACAAATCTCGGACGCCATTTCCAAGAGTCAAACTGCCCCAGCCCTGAAGCCCAGCGCCGCCATTTCGACTTTGCGCAAGTATGCCGTTTTATGCAAACCTTGAAATCCATTTGGCAATTTTTCTATAGCTGGGACGGCTTGCTTCAAACCATGTGACTGTCAAACGGAATTTCGGAATTCCTGGAAACTGTGGGCATCTGCGACAGAAAATCACGGATCGGACTGATAGCCGCAGCCAGCATTTCGCAGAATCTATCAAATTTAGGAAAAGCTATGATATTCCCAGGGGCGACGAAGGATGTTCAAAGCAAGTTTAAGGACTTTGAAGTTCTAAAAGGCACGTTGCCAAATCAACCAAGTAGGCAAGCCGATATATGTAAGTCCCATTGCTTGACCTTCACTATCTCAAGCTCGGGCCCGCTTGCCTGTGACTCGGAATCTGCCTCATGAATTCTGTTTTGGGAATCATTTACAACTTGTGCGTGCTCCTTGTCACAGATGATGTCCTTCACTCAAGCGGCAATCACCTACCGGCTCACAGAAATAGTTTGGGCCCTTGTGCAGGCATCGTGCCGCGTGCACTTGTTCCATCTTTTTGCAAATTGTGGCTTCTCAATGTGGAAAGTATGCATGAGTTTTGATTGCAATTTCCAACAGTTGGGGAACTGTGAGCCAAACATAGGGGCATTGAACATATGATACATGTGGGTCAACATGTGAAGTTTTTACTCTTTAACAACCCCCAGCTGAACATCAAGTAGTTAGTGAGACGAAAACCGCAAAAAAATCGAATTTGTACACAACTCCACATAGTGTCAAGCACAGATGGTGCTACGCTATTCTAGCATGAGAGTCCGGCAGAACCCCACGCACCATTGCGAAACATACGCTGCCCATTCATTTGCGCCGGGAAGATCCCAAGACGCTTGAACATTTCATTGCACACCAAAATGGCAATTAGAAATCGGCATTCGGTGATTCATCACCTTCAACGATCCATCTCATCAAAGTTGGGTGTAGGTTTTGCCCTCGTAGGCGTCATTGGTGAGGTGTTCCAAGCCCTTTCTGAACAGGGTTGTTTTGGCATTTGCCGTACATGACTTAACTTTCTCCCAATCTTCCCAACTTTGGATTCTGACCGTTGATCGTCCGAGCGACGCGTTTCTCATAAATTTCGCGAAAAGGTCCTAGGAACATGGTGCTCATCATGTCAGCCAGGTAGAGGTTCTCAGGGTCGCGTCGCACGCGTTCATTTTCTCTGCGTTTCATAAAGTACTTCAATGCAAATATGGAGAACCCCATCCTTGTACATGTCAGTGGACTGACACGATACGCAGTGCATCTCTCAAAGCATTTGGGAGAAGTAACCTCAATCTTGAGCTGATCAGGCTCTTTTTGAGCTTCACCTTGATTGGGACGATGAGTGGCGATATAAATTATGAGTGGAGTGAGCCCACACACAAAATCTCCCAGATGAAATTGTTGACTCGAGTCACTTCAGAAAAAGGTCCAAGTTCTTGCCAGAGGGGAGGGAAGATTCAATGGTGTTGTAACGCTGCTTGTTCATCCAGTACGCTGATTGAGCAATCCTTTATCAAAACATCCATAACTCCTTTCTGATTCCATCATTAGAAGGTTTGATCAAATATCTTCATTCAAGGAAAATCTGATTCAAAATTTACATCACATATATAGATTTTCTGTACAAAAGAAAACAATGAATCATCACCTGAGTGTACTCAACTGGTTGGTTGACACGTTGCACTCACAGAGCAGAAGAAGTCGTCAGATTTGTTTCATCGAAGTATCGCCCAGAAATCCTGGACTCTGCATCTAATGCGCTCATAAGTCCACGCACGGCCAGAAACGAGAACAGGCTATATTCACCCCCCCAATTTCACAGGGTGGGCGGTGGGTCAAGAATTATCCGACTGCCTAGTCAAGAGCTTGAGATATGAACGGAAACGGAGTGTCATGTTGCGGAGACATGGTACATGAAAAAATTACCGCACGGTTTTGGAAAACAAAACTGTGAGCAGCACAATTCGCCCGCGTTGGGGCATGTGCGCACATTGCACTATTGGCAAGTATGGCTATGTAACTAGTACTAGAAGCACTCCACTACCTGCACGACCGTCCTATCGTCCTAGCTACAGGTGCCTACGGCTGGCCTAAGGTAGGGTGCAATAGCTTGCAGACGCTGGGCAGGGGTGCTGGAGATGAATTCTTAGCAGCTCGCGGTACGGCTTTGTGGAAAGTTCCTTGGCTGCTGAGACGGGCTTCTCAACTGCTGAGATGCAGCTTCTGAATTGCTAAAATCAAGCTTCTCGGCTGCTGAGATGCACTACGCGCGGCTGACCGCCATGCTGTGGGGAGTTTGTAAGCGGCTGCAGCCGCCGCTATCCGGCTAATGGCCCGCTGAGACTCACGGAGGCTCCGCTGCTTATCCGGTCCGGCTGATGGCCCGCCGAGGCTCACAGAGGCTCCACCGCTGCTCATCCGGCCGCGGAGCTGCGCCTCTCGTGCTCGCACCCGCCGATGCTCCTAAGCTCATATCGCGCCTTTCGCGCGCTCGCCAATGCTCATCCGCACGCCCGCCTACGCTCATCCGCGTGCCCGCCAATTCATCTGTGCCCTCGCGCTCATCCGTAGCTTTCATCCGCGCGCGCGCCGTTGCTCCGCATGCACGATGCTCATCCCGCTGCTCATTCGCCGCTTATCTCGCAACTTCTGCTCTGGAAAAACCTTCACTTTTGTCACTTTTCCGGCGCGCTGGCTCTCAAACGCGCGAAAAAATGAAAGTGACAAAACCCAAAGTGACAGAAGTGACGGGATTTTAAAATCAATGCTGGGCTCTTAGACGTGCTTTTTAGAGCAACACAAAAAGTGACAAAAGTGACAACTTCTTCGAAACAGCTTACGTCTCCACTCGGACATTTTTGCATCCGCCTGCGTCCGCCTGCGTCCTACGTCTCTATGGCTGCTTTCCTGCAGCCTCGGGCGCCGTCGA
>CAJNIZ010042689.1:0-18162 GCA_905231905.1 Symbiodinium pilosum
CTGCCCGAAGAGTTTGTTGTCACATATTCATGTCTGATTTCCAACATGCGAAGCCACATCAACACATTGAAAATTGTTTTGAAACTCAGGCCACTCATGGAAAAGGTTCGCGCTTTGCTCGAACGTTGGCCCGTGCCATGCTCCGTCAGGTTGTGAAGTTTACTGGCACCTGGATGGCACGAATTCAAGACCCAGTGCGTTGCAGTACATGTCTTGTCCTTCTCAAAGACTAAGAGTTGTGTTTTGTGATGTAAGGTGCAAAAGTGTCCGAGCCGGAGGATCTGGGCCCGTTTCTGGAAGAGGAATCGGAAGAAGAGGAAAAGGAGAATGATGGAGAAGTCCAGCCGGACACGTCGGTGGGTGGTAATGCCGATGAGGCAAGCGCGGCAAATAAACCGGCGGAGGCTGAGCCGGAGAAGGAGAAGGAAAAAGAGGAGAATCCTGGCAGTGATGCCAAGGTTGCGGAGGTGGATCTGGTTGGCGAGGGGAAGGATGGCGAAAAGAAGGATGCTGCAGCAGCAGAAGCTGCCGGGAGCAACCCCAAGAAGAGCCCGCCTGGAAGCATGGCAGCCATTCAGGATGAGGATAAGGATAAGAAGGACGATGGTGATGCCTGGAAAAAAAAGAGAATCAGGGTTGGTGGGGGCATGACAGCCGCTGGAGTGGTGGAGGTGGCAACTGGTCATGGAAGAACTGGTACCCCCCAGACCATCCGATCCATAAGAGGCGCCACGACTTGGGCTGGTGCCGTCTGTGCTATGTAAAGTGCCGCAAGGTGATCTGTCATGCTCATACTTGCTATGGAAAACTCATGTTTCATGGTTTTCATATTGATTGGTTTGTATGTGCAGGACGATGGAAGTTGCCTCAACAAAGAGTGCCAGCTCAACAAGGAGGAGGAATGGTGGGCCCAGCACGAGTATGACAATGAGAAGGAGAAAGAGGAGCCGCAGCCCAAAAAAAGGAGGGTGTTGAAGAAGAAAGCCAAGGTTGAGTTGCAGCAATGAAATGTGTCAGTATGATGGTTGCATATTCAGTGAATAATGTTACACGAATATTGTGCCACAGGCCAAAGAGAGCCCGATGCCGTACTTGTGGAGCCGCCCAACCCTGCTGCTTGTCTGCTAAGTGTTTTGCGCAGTTGCATTGTGGTCAGGTTGCTTGTGTGCACACATTCCATTAGTGTATTTTGTTCTTATTGTGGATACTCTGACATGCTTATCCAATGCTTATCCAAGATGGGTGGAAAGAAGCGCCCACCTGGATCCGGAGGAGGTCGGCCAGCAGCTGCAGCCCTTCGCAGCTTGAAGACACCCGCTGTGCGCTAAGTGTCACCAGACCCGAGAACAGGATTTGAAGGCTTCCTGGAAAATATGAGTAACCGCTGAGTGCCAGGGAGTGTGTGCGTCAACAAGTTGTCAACTACTAACTACTTCACAGTCAGGAGATGAGTAGTAGAGAATATGTTTGTGAAAGTGGCATGGTGTTAGTCTTATTGCAATCAGCGTTGCAGCTTCCTGTTTATTCTCCACTAGAAAGCTTGACATGGGATTATTGCGTTGCATGGTATATTGAATATTGAAAAGAGACTAAGGTGTCTGGCTGAAATATGCCAAATCAATGAAGAAGCCGGCTGAAACAAGTCGGGGTGGAGGCGGGTCACTCTGGCTGAAACATGCCACAATTTTTAGTGAGGGGAAAGAGGGAGGGTCATTGTGGCTGAGACATGCCATAGTTTCTTGCGAGACTGGATTGGCTGAGATATGCCAATCAGCGTGCAAACTTTTGTAACATGTCTCAGCCAGATATGGGTTTGACTATTTTTCTATTTCTTTTTCAAGTCTGGCTTTTTGGAATTATTTCAGGGGCTTAGGGTAATAGGATGACATTAGAAATTGCCCACTGCTGGCTGGCATACCTTACACTTAGTGTAAGTCTGCAAGGCAGTGGTGTGCAGTTTTATATGTCATCCTACAGCCTGGCAAAACCCCCCAAATCAACAGAATGAAAAAGTGTTACCCCCCAAATCAAAAGATTGCCCCCCCAAATCAAAGATTGTACCTTAACAGCTGCTCTTATCCTTTCTTCTGCTTGCAGGGCTTGGTTGGGACGCATATTCCGCTTGATTGGTTTCTTTTTGCTGGACAGACCCGCCACTGGGCATACGCTCTGGGAAGGGCGCCCCGATCAGCGGCGCCGCCTTCGGCAATACACAGAAGATTAGTGTATGAGTGAACCTCCGTGCGCGCCGCGCCCCTCTGGCAGGACTGAGGACCCGGACGTGGACGAGATAACTGTTCAGCTGCGAGACTGCAACATTCGTGTGCGACTGTCTCCAGGTGGCAGAGCCTCTTCTTCACCAAGTGCTCAGGTTTTCTCCAGCACAGCTTCCTCTGCCGGAACTGTTCGGCCTAGAGCTCCTGGAGTTCGATTCTCGTCAGGACCTCGACAAGGTTGATTTGAAGCATCTGGATTCCCTGGCTGGACATCCCGAGCTCGTGTGGCGCGGACTATTCGTGCTGGTGTGGGGGCAAAGTGAGTGGGCAGCGCGCTGTCCCGCCTTCATCTCCAACAGTGCCTGCGAAGAACAGGTTCTACATTGCGCTCCGCACGGCAGCCCGGCCGGAGGGCTTCTGGACTGAGAGCTCCCGGACCTTCTTGCGAGATTTGGACCAGAAGACGAATCCCACAGCTTTGCTTCTGGGGCTGAGCTCACGGCATACTTGGCCGGAGCGGGCCAGGGATGGCCTCTCGAGTCCGCACCCTTGTGGGGAATACCTTCCAGGGCATCCTTGCCCACAGTTTTGCTGACAAGTGGAGATCCAGAATTGGCGTGCTGTGGTCGGACGGCGAACCTGCAGCAGAGTGGGCGGTCGAGATGGAAACTTCCCCGTCACCAAGCCTTGCGCGAGTCTACAGTTTTACCATGGTCTGCAGTGGGACTGTTCACCGACTTCAGTGGGTCCGAGCTGGAGAGGGACGTTTCTGCACCGGACGCTGCCACAGTTGCTGGTCTCACAGCTCGCGTAACAGCCGAGCTGGAGGCGCAGGCCGCCGCACGCACCCAAGCTATTGTTGCTCCCCCTGCCAAGCCCAGCACCATTGACTGTGCAGAGCTGGCTCAACTTGGACCTGCCCCGGAGACTGAGAAGGCCGAGCGAGAGGGACAGCGGGTTGGTGGAGGAGCCGCGCCAAAGAAGCCTCCCGATGCCCTGTCGGCCGCGCTCCAAGGACCAAGGAGGAGCCAACGAGTGGAGTTCGAGGGCAAGCGTACCTGACTACCTGGAGAAGAGAGTGGGGATCTCACTGTGGGTTACGGCAACTTTCTTTGCACATAGGTGGGCCGCTGCCCGGACCTCGAAGAACGTGGAGATGGAGGGGTGATCGAACAGATGATTCTGGATTCGGGCAGAGTTCAAGTAGGGTGGCTTTTGCCCGAACCCTTCTTCAACACGGCTGCGGTCCAGAAACGGTCGACACTGGGGCCATACGCGAAACTAGCATCTCCAGCTTGGGCGGCTGCAAACCTGGCGTTTCTGAAGGACCTGGACTTCTTAGAGTCGCGGGTCAAAACTGCGAAGGACAAACCGAGGCAGCAAGCAACGACTGAAGCGGCCGAGACTCCGGGCGAGGAGCCCAAAGCAAAAGCAAAGTGGAAGCCAAGGAAAGGGGTCAAGGGGGTTCCGAGACCTTCCAGTGAGTTTGAGTCTAGGAGGCAGTGTACAGCCCTGCCTTCGATCCTCAGTTTTGTTTTGGACGGCCTGGCCCGCAATGCCCTGACCCCTGTAAATCTCCTGCCTCTTGTGCCCAGCTTGTAGCCGAGGTGCGTGCGTTTCCACTGGGCAGGTGCCACAGAGGTCTTTCAGCAGCGCGGACCCTTGTCCCATCCCCAAGCACGAGCCTTATTCTTCGAAGGATCTGAATTAAGCCGGGGATGTCGCGTGTTTTTGCTGATTGGGTCTATGGTTTTCTCGGCGTTGCAGCTCGCGCACCTGTGTGCCTAGCCTCCTTTATAGCCCAGAGCCTCCATAGACCCCAGTGCCCCCGCCATCATCCTGGCGGCTTTGGTCTGGCAATATTCGCACTAAGCCTGGGGCAAGACGCAGACGCAAGATGCGCCTTCTGAGTGCAGCGTATGATGCACTTAGGGCTCTTATCCCCACATTAAACTGGTTGCTGCTTGGCTTCCCGCGCTCTCCTTGCCGCGAATGTCGGGCCGGAGCGCCCCTTTCTGCAGAGCAGAGCTTAATGTTGATTGGTTGCTTCGACATGTCGCGCACTTCCTTTCAACTCCTGACTTCGGTCCTGAAAGCTTGGGGCGTTGCAGCGGAAAGTTTGACCGGCTTGCGAAATTCATTCGGGAACTGCCGACTACCGAGTCGGAGGTGGACCTTGAGTTGCTTTTGCGTGACTTGCGCAGAGCTTTTGATCCGTGCAGCAAACCCCTTGCACCCTTTCCCAAGCATGATGATCCCGACCTTGAACGTGATGTGCCCGAACCTGCCACCACTTCCCCTGCCATGCCTCAGGATTCTGGCGCGAATCGATCGGCCGATCTTCAGGCCTGCCGACCTGTGGTTGCAAGTCGGGTTCGATGGAAGTACCCCCCAAGCTTTGATCCAACCCCTTTTCTCAGGGATCACCTTTCCCGTGCAGCCTTTGCAGACCCAACTGTGCTCCGAAAGCCTGTTGATTCTTGGCCCAAGGTTCCGAAGGCAAAGGTTCATGCCTCTAAAGCCGAGCTCATCAAGCTAGCGCTTTCTTGGGACAGGGTTGGGGCTTTAAGGATTTTCAGGGAAGACCGGATCCATGACATTAAGGAGTGTGTAGGTCTTTTCTGTGTTGCAAAAGACCAGGATTGGGATCGTTTAATTTTGAATCCGGTCGTGGTGAACTCTCGTATGCACACCTTGAATTCCTACACCAAACTTCTGGGGCACGGTTCGCAGTTGTGTCTTCTTCACATACCTCATGGCTCCGTCGCTCGGTTCTGCGCGGATGATCTCGCAGAATTCTAGTAAAGGTGTCGGACGAGAGAGCAAAAAGAAACTGTATCGGTATGGCCATGTCTCCTGACGACCTCAAAGCTTTCAAAGCGTACAACCCTCAGCAGCATTTTGGCAGGTGTTTCTTGGCGCTCGCTTGTCTAGCGGTGGGTGATAACCTTGCTGTTGAGCTAGCCCAGCAAAGCCACGTCGAGGTGTTGCGCTGTGCCGGGTGTATGTTGCCTTCCCAGGTTGTCAGCTTCAGGAGGCCATTCCCCCGAGGTTCTTTTTGCGAGCTCCTGTGTGTCGATGACCATTTGTCCGTACAAGTCTTGAGCCGTCGCCGTGCACAGTCCGGGTATGCCCTTCGTGACACTGAAGTTTTTGCACGCGCTGATGCAGCTTATCCTCGTGTGGGCCTGGTCCAACATGAGAAGAAAAAGAAGAGGAACCTCTCACAGGGTACCTTTTTGGGGGCCGATATCGATGGCAACATTGGCCTGGTTAGTGCACCGAGGGATCGCGTCCTAGTCTTGATGCTTTGCGCTGCCGAGGTCGCCTGCAAAGGAGCACTCTATTAGGGTGTTGGATACACGTTGCCATGTTCAGACGGCCTGCCTTGTGTGTTATCGACTCGGCCTTTAAGGACGCCGCTCGACTTCCTGCTACCAAGGTGTGTCGGCTTTCTCGCCGGCCCCGCAACGAGTTGCTCACCCTCAGTATGCTCGGGCCCGTGCTTCAAAGTGACCTTCGTGCATCCTGGTGCCCAAAGATCTTTTGTATGGACGCGAGTCCTGCTGGAGCTGGCCTGGCCTCTGCCGACTCGACCCCGGAAGCTGTGCGCGAACTGTGGCATAACTCTGAGCAAAGGGGCTACTGCACCAAGTTGGAAGCTCCGTCCTCTGCTCCCTTGTGGGAATTCGGGTTCGAATCCGAGGTTGTTTTCGACACCGATGTGCCGATTCAGGGTCCTGATCTTGTTCCCGTTCCGCCAGGTCTGAGCGAAGGGATCCTTTTTGATGCCATCGAGATTTACATGCGTGCTTCCAAAACGTTGATGTGCCCCGGGCGCCGGAACTTGTACGGAGCACTTCTTTGAAGCAAAGGCTGTCTGCCAGCTTCCCTATCCACTCAGGGTCTTCGTGAAAGGGGCGTGAAGGGCCAGGTGCAAACTCATCCGCGGAAAGCCCGGCAGAAAGGGCCAAGGAGCAGAAGTTGGCACTCAGTGGCAAAGTGGTGTCACTGCTACGGCTGGCGGCTAAACTGCCAGAGGCCTAAGGCAATCGGGTAACGGGCTGAGTAGGAGGCTACGCTCTGTCCAGGAACAGGAGCTTCCCCGAACACAGAAACAGCAGACGGCTTGCAACGGGCGTCAAAGGCAAGGATGGAGGCTTTCGTAAAAGTACCCTCAATTACAAAGTGCGGTTAGGTTGCAGAGCACGAGCAACCCTGTAGCAGGTCCAGCAACCAAGGTTTGTTGTGGAGCCACTGGCTGGCCTTGCGGAACGCAGCTCCAAAGCTGCACATGCACAGCCGCGTGATGCGAGCACCTAGGTCTAGTAGACGCTGAAAGCAGGCAAGCCGTTACATGGCGCTGCAACCCGGCTGCTCAACACTAAAGAATAAACCCGTGCGCAGGACTATACTAAAGGTAAAGGCAACCCAGCCTGGCCAACCGGTTGTGCAAGGCAGTGAGCTCATCCTTAGGATTGAAGCCGGCTGGGCACAGTTTTGACCTCAGGCGGGGAGGCCTCAAAGTGCCAAAGGCACGGGGGGCCGGCGTGCCACTCCCGGACAACACGCCTTAAGGCAAGCCCAACAAGCTCATGGAAGACGGCGTCATTTGCAAGGTCCAGAAAGCGTACACGAGGCCCCTGCGCATCCACGCCATCATGGACTTTGAGACCCAAAGCTGGTGTTCTTCTAGACAGCCGGGTCACGTTAGGGCTGCCGCCAAGGGACGCTCCAGTAGCCCGGCTCTTTGCCGTGTCCTGCAGGGTGCGGAGGTCTGTGCAGCGGAAACCTGCATGTCTATTCAGACGGTCCCTTCGGGCACACCTGTAGACCCCCCGTCTAAAGAGTTGCCGCTTTGGTACTCTGACCTCCTTCAAGGCCGAACCTACCGGTTTGAAGGGTTCCTGCTTGCAGGCAGATGGCTTCGGTTGCTTCTGCTTTTAGGGGGCGACATAGAACCTCATCCCGGTCCTCGCCAGCCAGTGCGTATCCCTCGTGGTCGTCCAGGATGCCTGTCCAGCCTTCAGGACTTTGCTGACCCCAGCATGGCAAGTTGACAAAAAGTGGCAGCACGCAGAGCCTGGCGAATGCCGCCCCGTCATGTCGGCTCCCATAGTCGAAGCAATGGTCGCAGTGGCTCTTGCTTGGGAGTGGCCTCGCTTTGCTTGTACCCTGCTGATAGGGTTCTTGTGCATGCTCCATCCTTCAGAATACCTGGCCCTCACGCGGGGCGACCTCATCCTGCCAGCTGACACCCTGTCATCTGACAGGATTGCCTATGTACATGTCCGCAACCCTAAGACTGCCAGGTTTGCTCGGCGGCAACACTGTCGTTTAGAGGATGTCTCTGTTCTTCGCCTGCTTGAAAGCCTTTTCGGCTCACTGCATTTCGATTCCAGAATTTACCCGGGCTCTAAAGCCACCTTTCGAAGCCAGTGGAATGCCATTATGAAGCAGCTCGGAGTTCCTTTCAAGAAAGTGGATAGAGGTGTAACCCCTGGGGTTCTCCGCGGCAGCGGTGCTACCTACCTCTATCTCGAAACGGAGGACCTGAGTCGTGTGGCTTGGCGCGGGAGGTGGGCCCGGCAAAAGACTGTGGAATTCTATTTGCAGGAGGTGGCCGCGCAGGTGATTTTGCAGAGACTCCCTGAGCCTTGCCGTCAAAAGATCAATGCTCTTCGACCGCTGGCCGCTAAACTCGTCCGCTGTATACCGACTGCCGCTCTCTGAGAGGCCAGGGCTCGTCTTGATTCTTGTCGCCTTCGGCGAAGCAACTTGAGGGTGGTTTAGGTTCGTCCCGGGGTACCCTAGGACCCGTGTGCCTCCTGTCAGCCTGGGCCAGGCCGGCCTACCTTGCCGTTTCTCGGCAGCTCTCGACAAACACGTCTTCGCAGGCGACAAAAAGGCGCGGCACTTGTGCTAGGGGTTTAGGGTTTAGGGTAAAGTTGGTTTGGATGATCTTGCGTGGAGGTACCTGAACGAGCTTCTAGTGTCACACTTCGTCCGCAAAAACGAGAGCTGACTGACCCAATTGAGAGTGATTTGATCTTTGCTGCAGTGCGAAAAATCTGTTGCAAAAAGCTGAAGAAGATGCCAAGACACCTGTGTCAATTGCTTTCGTGGTTTTGTTTTTGAAGGTGACGGCGCGCCAGCAAGGGGTGGATCTTGCGTGTACTGCTCCAGCAGGGGGTCATCTTGCAGAAGGGATGTTTTTGTTTGACGTTTTGCGACCAGCAGTGCTACGAACAGATGCCCGAGAACATGATGTTTTCTTTCTGAAAGTTTACACTTTCTGCAGCTATGTCGGCCTGAACACGTGATTTTGTTCTTTCCATGGAAGCGGTTCTGCGACGGAGTATTGGGCTTGTGCCGCTCCCTCCGCACCCACCGGCGCGAGCTTCAAATGGCACAGTGGCACGTTTGAATTTTACTCAGACCCATTGGCAAAGCTGGCAATTTTCAGTTTGTGCTCCTGTTGTGGCCCTGGCCAGCTTCAGCAGTCGGTCGAGCCGCGTGGCACGAGGACTGTGGATGACTTATTCTAGGCTTATTATGATGTTCACTTGCCCAGGATATTCTTGAAGCTCAAGCTTTGAAGCCAAAACGCCATGCAGAGAGGATACAAATAGTAGCTTCTCCAATACACAGGCATTATAGGGTTATCTAGGGAATATCGAGGGATTTTAGAGGGATTATCGACGGATTTTATCAGGTTTTCTAAGGTCTACAGAAGGCTTTCCTAGGGGCTTTATAAGGACCATGTAAGGTTTACATAGGGATTCCACAAGGATTATAAAAAAGCTCTATGGGGATTGTAGGGGGTATATAGTGCTGATTGAATGTTGAGGACGGTGCCGAGTCCATGCGGCAGCCAGCAACAAGACAGTTGCGAACAAACTATCACTTCCACCTGGGAAGCCTGGTAATGCATTTCTTGATTTACTTAAGTATGTGCTCTGGTTGCATTGTTTGTTGTGACAAAAAGCGTGGATTAAAACGCCCAGTCTTAATCTTGCCCACTCGAACTCATTGCAATAAGTTTGGTTCGTGTGTCACGAATAACGTACGTCGGGTTTGTCGTGGGGCCAAGGTGAAAGACCCGGACGGCTTCATCGCAACGCAAGTCAAAAATTACGGGCCTGTATTCCAGATGAATTATTTCGGGCGCAAGACTGTAATTGTTGGTGGTGCCGATGGTGTACTGGGGTTCACTAGTGCAGAGAAGGAAATCACCAAGTCGGCTCTGCCAGACACTTTCTCCCAGCTGCACACAGCGTATGGTACCATGAACCAAGCGGGCAAGATCCACAAGTCTAGTCGTGTGAATTTGATCAGCGCTGCTTTGTGCGAGGAGGCGTTTGATGCTTTCTTGCCTGTAATCCGCAGGCGTTGCGTTGACTTCCTGGACTCTTTGGAGCCCTTTGGGCCGTTTTTGGCAAGAGATGCATTTTCAATCAAAGCCATATTCCCAAAGGGGAGATGCTCAAAATACGATCCCCTCACGGGGCCCCAGAATTCCTAGATTCCTCGATAATCCCCATATACCTTAGCTTCTCGAGAAAATCCATATGTTTGTTGAATCTCTCAATCATACCCAGGTCGAGGGGGACGTTCTTCCCGGCCCAAGAGTTCAAAGACTGGAGCGTGGCACTTTTTGCAGAGCTCTTCACGGGAATCCCCTTTGATGATGAGATGAAGAAGCTGGGTTGCTCTTGGGGAACTTGGGTTTAGGGTACGGGGTTCAGGCTTTAGGGTTAATCGTCTCAAGGAAACTGTGTTTTTGCATTGAATATCTTCATCCTGGTATCTCAACCCTCTGGCCTATGATAGTGCCCTTATATGTCAACTGTAACCCACCGCTACGGTTACTTAACAGCAACCAGGAGGCTGCTCTATACCTACAATGAAGGCCTTTATGGCCCGGCAACCCTAAACCCTCAGCCCAACCACAAGGCTGCTCTATACAATGAAGGCCCAACCAGGAGGCTGCTCTATACCTACAATGAAGGCCTTTATGGCCCAGTAACCCTCAACCCTAAACCCCAAACCCTAAACCCAACCAGGAGGCTGCGCTATACCTACAATGAAGGCCTTGATGGCCCGGTAACCCTCAACCCTACACCCTAAACCTAACCAGGAGGCTGCTCTATACCTACAATGAAGGCCTTTATGGCCTGGTCCCCCTGAAGCTTCCCTTCACAGCTTTCGGCCGCGGATTCAAGGCGAAGGACTTACTTAGCCAATAAGAAAACGTTAAACTTTTTGGGCTTCCTTATTGGGTCTCTATAATCAAGGTTAAACTTTTTGGGCTGCTTTATTGGGTGTCTATAGTAAAGTTTGAACTTTTTTGGGCTTGGTCATTGGGGAAGAGACAGGACGAACTGGTGAAGAGGCTCCGGAAACAGATGCTGGGTTGCTATTGGGTTTAGGAATTGAAGGGTTTCCTTTAAAGGGTTTTTGGGGCTAGATAGGGTTTATGTGTTTTTACGGGTATAGGTACCGAAACTGAAAATCAAATGGAAAACAACGGAAAATACAATAGACATTGGGTTAAAGCGGGTCGAAACAGGGAAGCAAGGAACATAGATTGAGGTATCACAATATGGGTCTAGATAGCAGATAGCATGTTAAGCCCAAAATGGTAAGTTAAGGATAAGTTGCTTTAAATTCTTCAACAGCAACCCAGGATTGAGGACCTTAAACGGACCGGCCAGATAGAGGAGTTTTGCTTTGCTGTGATCGGGTGGACCTGACACTAAACTCTCAACCTTAAGCCAACACCCTAAACCCTAGATCCGCGTTTCGGGATGTCAGGATTCAGAGCGTCAGAATGGGTGCAATAAATCTCAGTGCAGTCCGCAGGAAGGGAGAATCTTTTAGTCAAAAAGACGAGGACCAGGGGTTTACCCTGAACCCTGAACCCTAAAAAGCATTACAATATACCATGCCGCAATAGACTATAATATAGTAGTTTCCATTTCTTTTCCATCATCCCAGTATAACCCCAATATCTACCCTATTATGATACAGTAGTTTCCATTTTCTCTTCCAGTATCCCTTTATAACCCCGAACCCAAACCCTAAACCCTAAACCCTAGATCGTAGTTTACATTTTTACATGTACCCCCCATATATGAATTTCAATAGTTCAAGGGGTTGCAACCTAAGTTCAGGGCTCAGGATGTGTAACCTTGACACTGTCTCGTCAACTCCCATCTCTATCCTATAGTCACTCTTAAGTAGATAGAATATGGGGTATATGGGATCTTATTATAATGTGCCCAAAGCCATATTCTATCGGCTTAAGGGGGACTATAACCCTAAACCTCAACCCCGAAACCCTGTAATCCTGCAGGGTTTTGGATTTAGGCATGGTTTAGGGAAGCCTGAACCCTCAACTCCTAAACCCTAGAACTGGAACCATACACTAAGCTGGACAGCTACTGAAGCTCCAGAATCACCAGGAGCCACAATATGCGGCGCTTAGGCGGCTGATGAAGAGCCTACTTCTTCACTTGAGACTTAGGGCTAGGGGTTTGAGGGTTTTGGGGGCTTTGAGGTTTAGGATCTTGGGGTTTAAGGGGTTGGCTGGTCTTGAATTCGGGAGCTTCGGCATACGGGCCAACACCGTCATAATTATATGTCCATCAACTGAGCAGCCTTTTATTTGGGGATATTATGGTACCCATTATACAGTAAGATTATATCCTCCTTTTGGGGTATAGTATTTTATATAAGGAATATACTCTTACTAGGTTCAACCACCAGAAAACACAACTCAACTGAGGTTTTAGGCAGAGACAGGGATCAGGGTCCTTGCACGATGGGTCAGCTGTTTTGAGAGATTTCTATGATGGAGATCTTGTTCATGAGTGAGCTCATGAGGCTTCCTGATGACTGGATGTGGCCACGACCCTAAACCCAAAATCCGAAACCCTAAACCCTATTGCAACTGTGTCGAGCCCTTCCCTGCCTAGAAAAGCTTCTCTTTGCCTGTATTTCTTGCCACCGTTGTTTTCACATGAAGCTGTCGTTCCCCAAAATCGCATTATTTCTATGCTTCGAGCCTGTGGGGGATCCAGAGTGTTGTAATACATTACAATATGCAGGAATATAGGGTTTAGGGTTTAGGGTTTAGGGTAATATACTACATTATAGTAGAATATAGTACATAATGTATTTTTGTTGGTCTTTTCGGAAGTCAGATCTGATTTGGACATGCGAGTCGGTCTTAGCGAGTTGCTGCAATGTTCACAGATGACAATGAGTGTCACAACCTGACCTAGACCTTCATAGGGTTTTAGGGTTTAGGGTTTAGGGTATATATTACTATATTACATTAGGGTGTATATTGGGGTTATATAGGGATAATGGAAAAGAAAATGGAAACTACAATATTATACTGGGGTATGGGATACCAAGCTATGAGCAAGTGCTAGGCTTTGCAACAGGCAGGGAGCAAAGGGCGAAATTTTCCATCGTCCCTGGGGCATGAATCATGAGTGGTCTGGAAGCCCAGTCTTCAGGCTCATTCAACTTCGGCTAGGAAAGGTAGCATGCATACTGATTTGTAAGGACTAGTACCGTCAACCCCCCAACACCCCAAAACTACAAAACTCTCCACGCCAGCAACCTCAATCCCGAAAACCCTTGAGCCAAAAACTCTTAGCCCGCAGAAGCCAAAAATTCTACAGCTCTCAACCCCCAAGTACTCCAAAACAAAATCTCCCCTAAAGTCCTAAACCCTAAACGAGATTCCCAACCCTAAGCCCCAAACCCTAAACCCGACCCTAAATCCTCGTGTTCTAAGGAGCAAAGATGAGAATGGTGAGCCCTGGAGCATGGATCATGTGGCCACTTCTGCCATGATCATGGTACCCTTGCCTTCGCTTCTGTTAGAGTTTTAGGGTTTAGGGTTTTAGGGTTTAGGGTTCAGGGTTTAGGGTTGGGGTTAAGGTTCCCAGTCGGGGTCTTTTTATGTTCCTTTGACCGTTGACCCTAGAACCCATATGCACAAATGGACAAAGACCCAAGAAGCAAGCCAAAAACCCACACCTTAAAACCTAAACTCAACAACCTAAACGCGAAACCCTCAATCCAAGTTCCCAACCCTAATTCCCAAATCCCTTGCCTCCGAAGCGGAAGTCCTGAACCCAGTTCCACCATCTCCACCCAACCTTCGGTGCCCCTGCACCCCAAAGCCAAGGCGATCCAGCCGTTCTGTTCCTTCAGGGTTTAGGGGATGGGGGGAGGGTGAAAGGGGAGGGGTACGGGTATCTTAATCAAGAGCACACAAGCTTTAATTACCCCCTCGGTGATATGGCTAGCCATGCTGTTAGCTATCCAGTATCTTGTTCTTTTTAGACGATGCTAGGCGACGAGGACGTTAAACAAATAATCTAAGAACCTAAGTGGAATCCCCAAATTTCTCAAATTACACCCCGAACTTCAAGCCCCCGAACTCTGAACTGGTAGACTCCAGGTTTGGGGCGCCTACGTGGAGCTTGCATCTTTGCTTGCCGACGCCATCTACCTCACCGCCTCCTACCCTGAGGCTCGGGAAATTGGGTTTTCCCCAAAATTTGCATGATATGCTTAGTAGCTGGGTAGGTACACTTTACATTTTTGGGGTTCTCATATTCCCATTAGAACAAAACGTGTACACTTTTTTGGGGCCAGGGAACTCAGCAACTAGGTATGTGTCCCAGATTGAAGTCCTTCTTCGCCAGGCTCCGGAACGTTTTTATTGGAACAATGGGTAGGGCTGGACACGTACAGTTTTGAGGGTGGTTCGGTGCGTGCGGTCAGGTTTGAAGATTTGATTTGGTTTCAAGGTTTAGCTTTTTTTGGGGTTCAGGTTTTGAGGTTTTGGGCTCTGAGAATTTTGAGTTGACGGTTCCAGATTTGTTTTCACTTCACGATGCCTCAAGCGCCCGTTAAGGGTTAGGGTTCAAGGCTCCATCTTCTCGAGTGTAACCGTGAAGGCTTGCATTTGTAAGGATTTAGTACAAAGCTCTCAGAGTTGAAGATTGATGCGCATCAAGCCTGCAAAGACTCGATTGCAAGGTTCATGGGAGGTCCAAAGTGCCATGATAGGGCAGATGAGTAAGTCTACTTGCAAACAAAGTTAGGACACACGTTCCCGTAACTCTGCTCAGTTCCGAGCTCCCACAAACGTTCAAGCAGGGCAACAAACCCCAACCCCCGAACCCCGAACCTTAAGGCTTGAACTCTAAAATCAAAACCCTAAGCCCGAAGCCTTCAACCCAAAACCCCAAACCCTATCGGCCAGGCTCAGAAGCCATGTCTGCCTTTGGATAAAAAAGGATGGCTCAAAGCCAAAAATAACATGGGCCAGTGAGGTGCGCGAGAAGGCCTTTGCGGAAGCGTCTGGGGCCCCAGCAGCCACCCAAAGCGAGTTGAAGAAGCTCCGCTACCTCCAGGCCAAAGCGGTTTAGGGTTTAGGGTTTAGGGTTACCTGCAAGGGGTCCTACGGTAGGGATATCTAGGTGTTGTCGTGAGTGGTCCTCATGAAAGACTATATGGGTGGTTGTCAAAATTATGGTCCCTTTTTGGACTCCGATTATAATACGGCACCTACTCGTTAGGGTACCCAAAAAGGGACCATAAATTTGACAACCACCCACATGGGTGGACTCAGGGTTTGCGGCTTCATTTTTGGCATTGCACTTTGGCACGCAAAGGGGAGTGAGGGAGGGAAGATGGGGACAATTCTAAGGGGTCATACGGGGGGCATTACAGGGATCCACTCCCCAATTCCCCTTGAACCCTAAAACCCTAAAACCCTAAACCCTAAACCTTCTGCACCAGTGAGGAAGTGAGGAACTGCGGGTTCAGGGTTAGGCATGTTTAGGGATAATCAGGTCTTGCAAAATCCCAGCGTCTAATGCATAACGGGTTACTTGGGTTTTTGAGTTGTGGGTTTAGGGGATGAACGTTCTTTGTGCAATAACTTTCTGTCTTTCTTTTTTTAGTATGGCTCGCCCTAAGCCCTAAACCCCTAAACCCTAAACCTTAAACCCTTAAACCCTAAACCTTAAACCCTAAACCCTAAACCTTAAACCCTAAACCCTAAACCTTATCTCTGAGCTCTAGGGTTGGCCTGTCGCGGGAGGTTCTCTTAAGTTCATGGTCTTGCTCGCGGTTCAGGCTTCAGGCTTTAGGGTTTTGGGGTTTGGGGTTTAGGGTTTAGGGTATTGGAGTTGCAGGGGTTTGGGGTTTAGGGTTTGGGGTTGTAGGGTGCAAAGTTTGAGGCGGCTTACCGTGCTCGGAGTTTCGGTTGCCATGGATGTGGGCTGTAGAGGTTTAGGGCCTAGGGTTTCATGCTTCGAAGTGCGAGTGGCACTGAGGTTGGGTACTTGAGTCAAATTTGTAATTTCTTCGGATTTCAGGACTAAGTCAAAGGACTTGTGGTTAAGGGTTAGGGTCTAGGTGTGAATCTCCATGATGTGGGGCCCTGGATTTTGATCATCGGGTAGACCCCTAAACCCTAAATCCTAAACCCAAAACCCTGAACCCCGGTTTCCAACCTCTGCAAGCAGCAGCTTGTCGGCGCAAGGACATGTGAAGTGTGTAGCTTTTAGGGTTCAGGCTGCTGCCATTACATGGGTTGAGGGTTTAGGTTTCAGGGTTTAGGGTTTCGTCAGGCAAATTTTGATTTCATCAGCGCTTTGGAAGGATCCATCCAACACACTTCCATAGGCCATTTCCTGAGACATGTTTCAAATTGTTACTGCCAAGGTAGTTTCGACCCAACAGTCCTTGCCTCAAACCTAAAATCAGAAAATTTGACTCAACAGCCTGGTGCCCTGAAGTCATGATTTTGGAGTTTGACAGCCTGTTCCCCAAAACCTGCAGCCGCAGAAAACGTCTAGCGCTTTCCAAGCCCCAAACCTCAGAGCCCTACACGTTGCATGTTGAAACTTTGAACCTACAGCCTGAACTCTTTCAACTTTCAAGCAATTCTATTGCATACACTTCCATTCATTTCAGTCTTGAACGGTTGAAAAGTTTAGCATCTCCAAGTCTGCATTCATACTGTGTTTTATATTCCAACTTCACCCAACGCCATGAGTGGTGTAAGAAGACGTGAGGGCATCCTCGATGAGACGCTCCGTGTGAAGCCTCCCAGTGGTGGCGGTTTTCGATTGGCGGAGGCCTGACATTCTTGTGTATGTAGCTCTCGGGAAGTAGAGTCTAAGCGTTGGAGCGTCTCGGCACATTCCTCATGTCCCCTAAACTACATTCTATCTACGTGCAGAGGACCCTACATTCCTGAGTTTATGGCACAGGGGTTTTGGATTGAGCTAGTTTCTCGTGTAGAGGGTCGGCGGAGGTATGGAGGTCTGCCTGAGAGGCATGTGGGCGCGTGTTTCCATGGATACGATTAGCGTTATGAAGCCTTTGTTGTTCTGGCACTGCATATGACATCAGTTTTGATTACTGGCACAGCTGTTCTGATTTCTGGTTCCGCTTCTGAACATCGCTGTTTTCAGCGATTTTTTTCCTTCTTGTCTGGTGCCATAGGGGTGCCTTTCAAAATGGTCCGGGGGAATTCCCATGTTGGTGTTCCAGAAGAGTCCATATCATCCTTAGACAAAATGGTGAACCAATTCTCACCCCAACTTCTAAATCCGCATCTCCAGCCGCAAGCTTCTGTCAACTGGTAGCAGTGTCCAGAATCGGGGGAACCCCAACATAGACCCAAACATACCACAATCCTTCATCTGGGGACTCTGACAAAGGGCCTCATTTTTTTTTGAAAGCCTTAATCCCAAACCTTAAACCCTACCAGGAAGACCTTGAGATTGCCGGATACCGCATACCCAAAGGCCGCGGCATTCTGCTTAGGCAAGGGGCATATTGGGGTGTAGGGTTAAGGGTTTAGTACAGGGTTTAGGGTTTACGGATGCAAGAAATGGACCCTCTTGTGGGATGATGAGTCCGTGTTAAATGTTTTTTACCTTTAATCCCTATGTATATCTTTTTAGCCATGATAACTAATCTTTATACCATCATCCCCAAAGCCTATACTAGTCTATACTGGCAATCTAATCCCCCATCATCACTCCCTGACACTTAGCTTTAACCTTAGACCTTCAAATTTTTTGGGATTTCATAATGTTCCTATTACAGGCACAAAATGTTTTTTGGGTAGGGGTGCTAAGTGCCAAGGTGATCATCCACGGCCTGCACCGTTTTTTGGGTTCCGGGGAGCCCTGTACTAATACTTGGTATAAAGGTTTATACGGCGGTTATATAGGGAGAAAATGGAAACTTACTATTCAGGGTTTAGGGTTTATGGTCATTTATGTTGGCTGAAGCCTAGAAGTCGAAAGATTAATGTGGCGGGAAGGGTGTTGTAGGTGCATACTAGACTATAGAGTTGTCCTCCACGTATGCCCGAAAAGCTGTACAGCAACTGATCTGTCATACCTAAGCCACATGAGAACTAGATGCCTGCTTGTCATGGAGGCTTCGTGGTCTCCGCTGATCCGCGCATCACAAACATGGAATCTCGGCATGCACGCATGTGAGCCATAGCGTAAACTCCTTAAAGGGGGTTATATAGTGCCTAAACCCTAAACCCTAAACACCGTGCTGCATGCTGTTTTCTCGCTTTGGGCAGACAGTGTGATTGATGACACTTGCTTGATTGCAAGGTATGGCATGGATGTTTTGGCACATTTCCAAGATAGGGTTCCGCTAGCTGGATCTATGGAAGACGCGGACGGATGTTGCTGAGGCTGTGGGATGAAGGAAGTCTTTCAGGGTTGTGCATCAGCTGAGTAGTATTTTATGCCCCACATCTTGTGTGGGGTTCCAGTTGTTGATGTGGCGTTGCCCGGCACCCGCAGCGTGCTCTTCCGTCGCGCAAACATTTTGGACGCGTTCATGTGAAGTGATAAATTGCGCTCTCGCT
>CAJNIZ010042689.1:44520-61726 GCA_905231905.1 Symbiodinium pilosum
GTACCGCAGGCGCCTTGAGTCAGAGGAAAAGGTTTCGCAGCCTCCTTGTAACTATCCTATTATTACCGATAGAAGTTGAACTAAGTTACTGGATATAGGGGTTATGTATGGAAAATGGAAAGTAACATGGAAGCTATTTTTTTGGGTTTAGGGCTTAGGGTTGCTGTTAAGGAACTTAAATGCTGTTTAGGGTTTAGGAATATTGCTGAGAATAAATGTGTTGAAAGTCTTGATGAGGACTCAGGGCATCATGAAAAAGAACCGTACCACCCAGAACCCTTAATTTTGAACCCTAAGCCCTAAAGTTCTAAAGCCTTTGTTAATTGGGGTGCCGGGCTCCTATATCTGTCCCTAAACCCGAAACCCCTAGACCCTAAACCCTTGAGATTTGTCTGAGTTCAGGAGCTGGCCTGATTGTGGGTAGGATGCAGCTTTTGATAGTTGTGGGTTTGCCAGGTGGCCTCCATAACATCCCACAGCCTGTCAGTTGCCTCCCGAAATAATGAGCCTGTATCCCCCACAACCACCAACCTAGACGGAACCCAAACCCTAAACCCTAAACCCATACCCTAAAACCTAAACCCAAACCCAAAAGTCTAAACTCAAACCCTAAAACCCAAACCTTACCAATCCCTGAGCTCAATACTCCCTTAACCTCTAAGGTTCGAAGTGTGGGCCCTAATATGGGCCCTCAGGCTTTTTTAGGTGATTCTATTGGCCCTTAAGGGTACATATAGGGATCCCGGGATTAAGGGCCCATTCTAGGGGCCATCCTTAGATAACCTTGGCTCCCGAACCTGTGGCCCTGAACCCAGTATTTTATTCACCTGTTGAACTTCACCCGTTTATTTATTTGCATTATTTCTCTATCCTCTCCCAAGCGTTAAACTAAACCCTAAGCCTCATCATCCCAATGACCAAAACCCTAGACTTATCGAAGCCTAAGCTCTAAACTCAAAACCTAAAAACCTTAAACCGTGAACTCCAAATCCTCAATCCCAAATCCTAAACTTAAAGCACTAAATCCTAAACCGTAACCCCTGAGCTTCAAATCTGAAGCCCCGCATCCTAAACCCAAAGCCCTAAGTTTTAAATCCTGATCCCCACATCCTACACCCAAAGCCTTAAACCCTAGACCCTAAACCCTAAACCCCTAAACCCTAAACCCCTAAACCCCTAAACCCTAAACCCTAAACCCCTAAGATCAACTGGGGAGGCCCTGGGCCTGATCCGAGACGCGCGTGACGCGAAGATGGCGCCCACCACGGCCTCCCGGATTCAGAGGGTAGGGGTTGGGGGTTAAGGGTTTAGGGTTTAAGGGTTTAGGGTTTAAGGGTTTAATGGTTTAGGGTTTAGAGTTTAAGGGTTTAGGGTGTAGGGTTTAGGCTTGGGTCTCGGGTTTGGGGTTGAGGATTTAGGGTTTAGGTTTTAGGGTTTAGGTTTTAGGGTTTGGGTTTTGGGGCTTATCTTTGACAGCCATGAGGGGGCCAGAATCCCCAACGGTCACAGAGCACTTCACTTGTCAGATTCCTCATTAAGCGCGCATTGCTTCTTTCCAAAGGTTCCAGAAAGCACCATCCTCCAGCTTTTCGGATCTAGAGCGTGGATCCAAGAAGGGTATAGGGTTTGGCCTGTAAAAATTTGTTTTTTGGCATGGCTACAAGAATCATAGTGACCTTGTAGGGAGAATGTCTTTAACGGTTACCGTGTTCGATACTGACATGTGAGTAGGTGTTGAATGACAGGTCCTCAGAAAAATCAGAGGCTGCCATACTTCAATAAAAGGCCCACGCAGCTCAGAAACTCTTTTTCTTAAACCCTCAAGCCCTAAAGTTCGAGAAGATCTAAACCCAAAATGCCAGATATTTCAAGCCCTAAAGCCTCAACGTTCATCCCAAATCCGAAACCTCTAGACTTTCAACCCTCAACATTCAGCTGGTTTAGGGTCTGGGGCCTAGGGTCTTGTGATTAGGTACTGATGCTGGCAGATATCGCGATTAGCAACTGCAGTATGCGGATTGCACGCCAGAACAGCCAGTCCTGCAATCCAGGAACTACATCAGGCAATAAATCACGTCCCCGAAGAAGAGCCCAACTAGTTCGATGTGTTTTGATTGATACTGTTTATGCTGAAAACCTTGCCTGACCGTCGTATACTGTAGTACCATAATTCCCCAGCTATCTATAAAGTACTCAGGCTCATGATGGATATCCTAAGCCCTCAACCTAAACCCTAAACCCTTGACCCTAGACCCTAAATCCTTAACCCTAAACCCTAAACCCTAAACCCTAAATCCTTAACGCTGCAAGGTGACCTATGGCACAGCAGCCGGTGCCTTTGCTGTAGCAGGGCTCTGGGTCTGGCTGGCATGAGTTGCTATGGTTGGGGTTTAGGGTTTAGGGTTAAAGGGGTTTAGGGGTTTCGGGTTTGGGAGTTTAGGGGTTTAGGGTAGTTTCAGGGTGTGGGAGTTTGCTTACATTGCTGTTCCCAAAATGTGGTTTGGGCATATGCTATACTAATAATGGAGAATCAAATGGAAAAGAACATGGAACATGAAATTGTAACTGGCATTTTAATTGGTGTTTATGTCGTTTGAGGTTTCCAAAAATTAAGGATACCCCTTCTGGGGCTCCCTATCATGAGGATGAAAGCATTTATGGGGTCTATAGTGGGGTGCCCTTTTTAGGGAGACTACCATATGGAGGTTCCTGAAAATTAGGTGTCCTTGTGATTCTTTCATATTGGAGTAATTTTGGTGGACCCCTATTGTTGCATGCTTATACTCAAGACCCATGTAAAGCTAGGGAGGGAGTGGACGTTCAGCTTGAACACGCAGATCCTCACGAGAAGCTTGTACTTCATCTTCAGCAAACGCAGGAAACACAGGATGTTGAATTTGTTTTCTGGGGTATACCTGGGAATAACTTTTAATGGTTATGAGGTCACAATCCCTATGTCCCTGAGCCCTAAATCCGAAACCCTTAAATGTCTACAGGGTCCCGTAAATCTACCCTGGTTTTAGGAACTAGCAGGCCATACTCCTAAGCCACGCCACAAGGTCCAAAGTGTAGATTCTTGCTGTACCCCGGTTTAGGGCTAAGGGCTTAGGGTTTAGGGTTGCAGGGCCTGCTACTTCTGATTCCTGCTTGCTGGCTTTAGAACTTCTCCCTGATACCTCAGAGGATTAGGCGGGTCCTCGCAAATGAGAGCAGCATGTCTTAGCATGATCTGCTTGGAGGATCGCCAGTTAGCAGTCGATATGTGTTTTGTGCGTATAGCCCAATTTTTACTTGGCGGCATTTGAGGGACGTACAATTCGGATACAGTTCCAGGTACAGTCATTCACTTAAGGCCGCGAGGGTTGGGCCTTGCATCGTGGAATCCCTTTTTCCCCGCTACGAGGAGTTTGTTTTCTCTGATTCTCACATAATTTTCGAACCAACTCATGCCCCAAACTGCGAATGTACACCCTGACCAAACCAAGGAAACACCTGCACTCTCCAGATTGAAGCCGCAAAGTGCTGAAAGTGCTAGAAGGCCACTTCACCCGAAAAACCTACAGCCTGTGTTGCCTTTTCCTCTTTTACTTCAGAAACCTCCACGATCCCCAAGCCTCAAACCCTGAACCCTTAACCCCTATGAAATCCCTATCTATCCTGAGTTTCTGCAAGGCTACTTCCTGTAGAAAAACTTTCAATAAACCTTGAACCCTGAACCCTGCAACCCTAAACCCTCAACCAACCAACCAACCAACCAACCCTAAACCCTACGTAGTAGTATCCATTTTCTTTTCCACTATCCCTTTATAACCCCATTGTACATATATGTATTTACCCTATTATACTACAGTAGTTTCCATTTTCTTTTCCATCATCCTTCAATATGGGGGTTTCCTAAAATTAGGGGTACGTTTTGTGGGGGTCCCTATAATAAGGACTATAGTATATTGGGGTCTATATTCGGGTACCTTAATTTTGGGAGATTACCATATATCCTTGCAGGAGGAAGCCCTTGCATGTTTCGCAGACACGAAAGCCGCCGGCCTTTCCAATAGCGTTTCTCGGCAGAGACGAGAGCTCTCAAACCAACAAAATCATGCTATCTTTTGGGCCTATATAGGGCTATATAGGGCTATATGGGGTTATATAGGATTATTTAGGGTTATATGTGATTGTATAGGGTTTGAGGCTTAGGGTTCAAGGCTTGCGGGGACGAGGCTTTCGTATTCAGGGTTTAAAGGGAGTCTCCCAAAATTAAGGTACCCCAATATAGACCCCAATATACTGTAGTCCTTATTATAGGGACCCCCACAAAAGGTACCCCTAATTTTAGGTGTAGAAAGGCTGCTTGCAAAACATGGCTCGCAGCCGGCATGGCACGAGTAGGCCGCGCCTCAACCCTAAACCCTAAACCCTAAACCCTAAACCTTAAACCTTAAACCTTAAACCCTAAACCCTAAACCCTAAAACATCCAACAGGAAACCTGAGACCCAGACTCTCCATGGGGGCACTTAGTAAGCAGGGTAGTTACCCCTTTAACCCATATGCTCACATCCTTCGGGTTCAAGGTCGTAGGGCTTTAGTAAGGTTAGGGGCTTGGGGTTTAGGATATATCCCCATTATTGACCTACTTATTAAGCCCCCCTGGCCCTCCAAGTAGGCTAACATTAAGTAGACCCCCAGCCGTAAATACTCAATGCGAAACCATGATGCTTCAACCTTAAAACCTTTGAACGCTGACCCTCAACCTTAAATCCGAAACTCTAAAGTTGAAATCCTAAACCCTTTACACACTAAAGCCTTTAACCCTAAGCCTTATACACTCTAACTCTTTAACCCTAAGCCTTATACGCTCTAAATCTTTAGCCCTAAGCCCTAAACCCTATCCCTATACCTTAGCCCCTTATTAGGCTTAGGGATTCCGAAGCTTCGGGCTTAAAGTTTTAGGCTTGCGCTTACTAGTTGTAAAGGGGGATTGGCGTAGTGAACACAGATATTATTACCCCTAAACCCTAAACCCCTAAACCCTAAACCCTGAACCCCTAAACCCTAAACCCCTAAACCCTAAACCCTTAGGGGTTTAGGGTTTAGGTAAGCCTCAAGATGATACTGGGGATCCACTGCCCATATGAGTAGTATTTTATTTGGGGATATTATGGTACCCAATATAGAGTAAGATTATGTTCTCCTTTTGGGGTATAGTGTTTTATATAAGGAACATAATCTTACTAGGCTCAACCACCAAAAAAACGGTACTCATATGCCCCTTAAGCACGAGGGAGTGTGTTTTACCGAAGTAGCAATGAGAGTCTTGGTGTCCCTTGTACGTGACATCAGAGGTAACACAGTGACACCGGTCATGCAGCAGAGTTTGACAGATGTAGTCATCATCAGTAAATTGTCGCGGGTAGGGTTAGTATTCGCCTGTAAATGCTCGTGCCACTTCATGAGCTATAGTCTAAACCCCTAGTATGCCCCTTAATAACCCCTTTTGTAGTCCCATATATCATCCCCTATATAACCCCCCTTTAAGGAGTTTAGGCTACAGCTCTCATGACGCAGCTTGGTCTCTGGCTCAGGTGATCCTTGCGAACAGCGTGATGCGCGCCTGCGAGCGTGCCAGCCAATGGACGCTTGCGTTGTGGCTGCTGCGGGAGGCAGGTTTGCATTTACACTCCCGGAAACTAACATGGAAACCCAAAAAGGGCTCAATAAAGACTACAGTCCTTCTAAAAGGGTACTATATGGGTTTCCATGTTAGTTTGGGGGAGTGTATTGCTCCAAGAACTTGTTTCACAGGAACCCCAACCTGAAAAACCTCAGACTCGAATGTGTTTTCAACCCTCAGGCCCCCGTGAAGCCCTAAACCCTAAACCCTGAACCCTACTTGCAACCTCAAAGGCGATGCCCGCCGAGCAGCCGCCCCTGGAGCCCGATGCGGTGAGCTCCGAGCTGGCATTGTCTCATACAATACGGTTGCCTAGGGTCCAGGGTTTAGGGCTTAGGCACTTCAGGTAAGGCCTCATAATGTAGTATTTTATCCCTATATCTTCCCATTATGTTGCTGTTACTGGGTGGGGGCCTAGCCCAGCCTACAATATGGTTCCCAGCAAAATAAGTGTAACATAGGTCTCTACTGTCGGCGCCAAAATAAACGCGGATACTTTTTGAGGTTTGTTTGATGTATCCCACACCATAATCATAGGAGCTATACTTAAACTCGTTCAAGGGGGTCATATAGGGGATTATATAGAGGACTACTAGAGGTTGTAAGGGTTACTAAGGGGAATACTTGGGGTTTAGACGATGGTTCATATGAATATCGGTCAGAGCTTTGGTCCTTACATCGCATTAGCTTGCAACCCTAAACCCTAAACTCTAAAGTATGAGCCCAAAACCCTCAACTTTAAACCTGGACCTAAACTCTAAACCCCAAACCCTAAACCCTAAACCCAAACCCTAAACCTAAACCCTACACAGACCCTAGGGGTCTGGGGTTTGGGAATTTCGGCTCAGGGTGAGGGGATGACAGGACACGGTTTAGGGTTTAGGCTTTAGGGTTCAAGGTTTAGGGTTTAGGGTTTACGTAGGGTTCAGGGTTAAATTGTAAGGTATAGGGATTAGTGTTTAATGTTTTGGGTGTAAGGTTTAGAGTCAGAGTTTAAAGTTTAGGGCCCACTTGAGGAGTTAGGATTTACGGTTAAGGTTGAGGATTTAGGGTTGAGGAAACTCGTAAGTCACTACAACCCACATGTGTTTTTCAAGTCATGCTACATATGTTGCTGGGATAACATTTCCCCAGTCTATGTTTGGCTCCAATAGGTTGTAGTATGAATCCTAGGCCCTACATGCTGTAATAGTTTCCACTTTCTCTTCCACTCCCTACTCAATGCTGCATCCCAGACGTGGCGCTGAAGGCATCACTCAAGGAGAGGTCCAGGTGGGTAGATGTCAGGTGGCTACCCCTATAATATGCCTGGATAAACCTCAGATAGCCCCATGACTCGGTATAAACCCTAAACCCTAAACCCTAAACCCTAAACCCCTCAACCCTAAGCCCCTTGCACCCTGCATTTGCACCCCATGGGTCTTAAGACAAGGCAGTGGCAGTCTTGAGAAGGGTTTAGCTTTTAGTTTAGGGTTCAGGGTTTCCAAAAATGTTGGGCTCCCTCCGTAGGGGCGGTTACAAACGGCATTGAATGTATTTCATGCTATATGCAGGGACCTCAATTCGCAAATACTCGCTTTCCACCTCAGAACTGCTTTCGTAAAGGTTTCATGAATGACCTGCACCCAGCAGCCTCAAACAATTCTCATGTCCGACCTTCTGTAACGATTCTCAAGCTTCTGAGCTCTTCAGAGAGAGGTAGATCTCATGTAGGGATTGGGGCCTTCTTGATCACGTGAAGCCCGCAAAGCCCAACAAGATATCCCTACTTGCATTGCAGGGTCAGGGGAATTACGCAAGTAGCTTAATAATGGAGATAAGTAGGATTAATATATGGGTTGCAGGGGTTACTAAGTCCCCCTAACCCTCCAAGTAGTTTGCTCTTGCGCTCCTGAATCACACAGCCCGAAACCACCAATTCTTGTAAGCTTGGAAACATGTTTCCCTAATTTGGCCCGTCTGAAAAAAGATCCTAGAGACTTTTAAGGGCATATCTAGTTCGTATACTTGGTATATACTAGGGCAATCCGCCCTACCGTAATAGCCCTCTAAATATGGAGTTAATCAGGCTTTGATATGCCTACAACAGTCCCTTGTAACACCCATTACAAGGTCGGGGATTGACCCAAGATATATGAGCCATAATCTAAACTCCCTAAAGGGGGGTTATATAGGGGAGTGTATAGGAGAGTTTATAGGGAAGTATGATAGAGGTAACTCCGGGGCATACTTTAGATTATGGCTCATATAGGGACCCCAGGAAGTCCTGCATGGGGGCTTCCCGAAATTAGAGGTACTTATTTGTGCTTTCCCATAGGAAGGCTTATTATATTTTGGGGCCTGTATTGGGGTTCCACCATTTATGGAAACTACCACATCCTAAGCCGTAAGACCTGCAGGCTACAGCTGCGCAATGCATGCATCTCGGCCTTTGTTTGGGTGGTTGTCAAAATTATGGTCCCTTTTTGGGTCCCTATTATAATACGGCACTTAATATTTAGGGTACCCAAAAAGGGACCATAATGTTGACAACCACCCGTTTGGTACTTTGGTGTATTTCGGTGCCCACTAGAAACCCATAAAAACCGAACGCCGAGGCCGGGGCCAGCTGCCAAGCAGCTCTAAGACTTAGATTCTCATAATGAATGTTGTTTTTTGATGTCTAGGCTCATCTTCATCGAAGTTTGTTATTTAGGGCTGTATCAAGGCCTTCCTTTTTTTTCGTGACAGGCACTTATATTACTGTGCTACGTCTGCCTATCATTGATAGCTGCAGGTACACATGTAACCGTGACCTTGTGCAGAGGGAAGGAGGGGGAGAGAGACGGAGATGGACACACAGGTGCGTGAGAGAGAGAGAGAGAGAATCACCCTAAACACTTTGGCTCAAGCCATTTTGGCTCGAGTCTCCTGCCTGCCTCCTCTTGGGGAGGTGCTGGGGGCTGGCCCGTCCTGTCGCTGGGGGTAATAGTCCCCGGGGTTGGGCGGGTGGACGAGCGCCTCAGCGGGGGGCGGCTTGGGGCCGCATACTGTGACATTTCCAGATGGAGCTCAGCTTTAGCAGGGAGCCCCTACGCGGAGGAAAATTACTAGAATGGGGAATTCACGGTTCTTGTTCTTTGGTACCGGTAGTCTGCAAGGAGTCTGGATTAGCGAATGCTGCGTGCCTCCTCCTGAGTGATAAGCCAAGCCCCCTCCGGGGAGTACTGCGACGCCGGGAGCAGTCAGTGCAATTCATTTCTGTGCGTGAGCGGTTGTAGAGAGAACCTTTGGGCTGCGTCGGAAACAGTTTGTCGGATTTTGTAGAGGAAGGCTTGTGTATGGATTCAGATGTTCTGTGGACGTGATAGGATGGTCTTCCGGGAAGGGGTTTGGAATTAAAAGACTAAACGTCATGGCCGATGCGGGCAATTGTGTGAGGAGATTTCCGGAGGAAGAACCTGGGACAGCTGACAGCAAAATGGCAGTAGATACCAGGGAGACAAAGAGGAAGCAGGCCGAGATCGACAAGGAGGGAAAAGCCAAAACTCAAGAGAAGCAAGCAGACAGGGAACGAGGTGACAACGATGGAGAAGACGTCTGTCTGGCGTGCGCGCTCGAGAGCAACAACAACGCACAGCCATACTTATACGCGGAGCTGCCAGCGATATATCCCGGGACCCGTTCAGGAGATGGTAACAGCTGCAGGAGGCGGTCTCCACAAAAAAAACTTCTGCTCATGATGAAGCTGAGAACCCTGGAGGAACAAGAGCGGGAACAACAAGGCAGCAGCGGAACCAAAGCTGCAGAAGAGAGGCAGAAGATGAACAAAACCGATGACGAGAAGAGGACAACAACGGGAAAGGAACAGAAAATGTCAACGGGAAAGTCTAACTCCAAGGCCTGAGGGAGCGCAGATCAAGGAGGGAAGAGAGAAACCCAATCTGCAAGTTTTTTTTCGGCTGGCGCAGAAGTTCGGAAAAAGGAATCAAGTCAAGAAATGAGCCCGTGCATGGTCGATGAGATCCTCGAGTCGGAAAAGCATAAGAAGACGAACCGGAGCCCAATTCTTGCCGGTGCCAGCTAGGAGGGATGAAGACCAGGCCATGAACCATCAAAGAGCCGGAGACTGGACGCCGACGGGAGTAAAGGAGGCGACGGAGGATGAGCTGGATCCCTTGACGCCGCGCCTGAGTGAGGAGGAGATAGCACCGGAGATTCAGCTACCGCCCCCTCCGCGAGCTCACACTTTTCAACAGACTCCGACGAAGAGGAATGGCGTCAGAGGAAATTTGAAGAAACAAGAGTTGAAAGAGGAGAGCCACCAGCGTAGAGTAACCAAGGGGAGAGCCAACACAACTGGAACTCGTTCACCCAAACCTCAGAAGAAACACCCGGAAGAAACAATCTTGATGGAGAGGTCGTGTAACTGGAACAGGCGAAATACTCTGCGCCATGCACGATCAGGCAGTGTAAACAGGGCACAAGGGCGCCAGAAAAGGAGGAAGTCCTTTTTAAGCGGAGAACATGAGGAAGATAGACGATGTTATTCAAGGAGACGAAGCCATGTCATAAATTTTGAGTTTTATCAAGTGGCACAGTGAGGAGGAAAACGATTAAGAGCGCAGCGACATGAGTGCATGACTGGTACGGAAAGGTAAAGGACTGGCAAAACCGAACAAGCTGAGACTTTCTGAGACACAGTGATTGGATGTCCAAGATTGAATTCAGCATGCGCACCAGAGAGCCTCCGAGCAAAACCTTTCAGGGGAGACCGGATCTCGACAACATACCGATGCAATGCAAGTCGTGAAGCCAGCACCCAAGGCGGGAGTAGAGGGGCTTCGGTAGGTTTGCTTGGGAACGCCTTGGATGCATGAAGCGGGAGATTAAAGGCCAAAGATGGCAGTGCACGGACCAAATGCAAAATTCAAGATGACAAGTGTTCAAAGAGAGGCACATGTTGGAACACGCAATTGCGGGACAGGCAAATATTCGGCGCAGTGCAAAAGCGCCACGGGAGGATGACAATGTAGCAAGTGTACATAGGATGGAAGCATATCCATTGTGAGTATGGCAGCTTCCAAATCATCCGATTACAAAGTGCAAATTGGATTTGCGGGATGAGTGTGCTGGGGAATGACCATTTGGAAGGGCTGCAATGCAGAATCATGAAGTAGGGAACGATTGCAACTTTTTTTCGGTGAAGCTCCGCGAAAGCAATGGGATGCAGGGGCGAAAGACCAGTCTATCAGGGTGTTTTTATATTGAAAAAGTAGCTGTCTTTTGCCAACTTTTGTCGGCTTACTGGGAGCGTTTTTTTAGTTTCGGCTGAAGGATGCGAAATAGGAGGGGAGATGAACAAGACAAGGTGGAGAGCAATCCAACAAACATCCTGCACGAGCCATATCATTGGGTTGTACAGAGACCCTGTGCAGCCGGCGTAGCCCGCGCACAGTCCGATGGACTGCGTAGAGCAGGTAGAAGAAGCAGAATCACCCGAAACCCTGAACCCCCAACTCGAAATCCAAGAGAGACAGCGAGTCCGCCCAGGCATGTGTGAAAGCGGAGCACTGGGCGGCTGCACTCGACCTCTTCATTGCCTTCCCTGGCAGAGGCCCGGCTATGTGCGGGGTTTGAGACTAATCATGCACCTAATGGATCCCCGATGATAATCTAGCATTTTCCATTTTCTTTTCGATTATCCATATAGAACACCCATATATACCCCGCAAAGAATAATTTCCATTTTCTTGTCCGTTATCTACATATAACCCCAATGCGTTACCCAACTCCAAAATCTGAAGGACATCCTTTGGGTCATGAAGAGACGCTGCTTCCTTGGGAGGTGTATTTCTTAAGTAAAGGTTGCGGGTGCAAGGTTTAGGGTTTAGGAGGCGTATTGAGGCGTACGATTGGAGGAATTGTGAAATGCCTTGGGAACCTTGGCTCTTTGCGGCACCCTGACTAAACCCTTTCAGGGTACAATTTGGGAGGACTCCCCACCCTGCAATAGTGGTATAGGAATGTAAGAGCACCTTCATAAATTCCTTTTTATCACTTACAATTACCGGATGAGGGGTCCACCTAAGGTATAAGGCATATCATGGCTTCCTCGCACACGCAGATTTGTATCCATTGCTCTTCTAGCTTCAGAAGCCATCAAGTCTCAAACCCGACCCACAGCATCAAGCTACAGCAGTGCAAGCAGCAGCTTTCAGAATCATGTAGATCTTAGCTTGCTACTTCGCCAATACCATCACTCTGGATTTCACAAGCACAGTAATAGTCAAGAAACGTTGCTGCAGGGTCTGAGAACCTCCACGCTGCGACGGCAGCCATGATGGCATTTGGCCTGAGCCCCACACCTAAGAAAGTCGGCATAGGGTACGGTTCCATAAGTGGTAGTTTTGGGATTGTTGTAAGTTTCGGTGTCGCATGTACTGCTCCACCATTCGCTCTCTTTTGTATTTCGCAGCCTTGTACATAGTTTGTTTAAAGCTTGATGGGGCTGCACGTTTCTCAGCTAATCAGCCATCCTGACAGTCCTACCTCTTGAAAAAATTCTCTTTACCCTCCGTGAGTGTGGACGTGAGTGTTGAATGTTATCGGGTGGGGGCTTTCGATGAATCCGCGGCAACAGATTAGCGTTGCTTGTCTTTTCTTCTATGCCTGGCTTTCGGAACCGTTTTCTAAGGCAGCTACGGAAGGGGAGCTTTCACGAGAGGAGCATACAGAAGCCTTAAACATCTCCCATAGAACTCAAAAGGCCCTATGGCTCCTAGAAATCGGTTGCGTAAGCCCCCCCATCTCAAACTCCCTCCTGGGATTTCTTTTTACCTGTTTCATATACGTATTTGATGTGAATATAGACATTCTGGTCGCTGTTTGTGTTGCGTGGCCCAACATCCTAGAAACTTCGTCGGAACCCTGAGCCACCAATTCATCTTAACCGAATCCTCGACTTCAATCTCCCATCCCACATCTGAAATCCGACGCCCCCACCCTGGGCCCTACGACACAAGACGTACACCCTAAGCCCGAACTCTACACACAAACACCAAACTGCACACCCCGAACCTGTGAAGCACTACCCAAAACCTGAAGCCCTAAACCCCAAACCCTAAACCGTAAATCCTAAACCCCAAATCCTAAACCTTAAATCCTAAACCTTAAATCCTAACTCAAATCCTAAACCTTAAATCCTAAACCTTAAATCCTAAACCCTAAAGTCCAAACCAACCATGGAGGAGCATGACGCGGCTGTGGGAAACAAACAAGGCCTAACGTGTCACTAGGCCTGGTCCATAATATAGGTGTAGAATATAGGGTTTTATAGGGAGGATGCAGAAGAAAATGGAAGCTACTATTTAAAAGAGGCCTTGCAAACCATCCAGACCCTACAACCTTACCCTGAACCCTGAAGCCTCAACCATGTACGTCATGGTAGAATAGCACATTATAGTAGACGCACAGTACACCCCAGCACACCTGCTTCTGGTATATTAGAGCATACTTGAAGGTTCGTGGGACTGAATAACTACTTACGACTGGCCTCTAAGCCTACTTACAATCCCCCTAACTGGACGTATATAGTTTACCCCAGATACAAGTACGGTTGTAGGGCCTGTTTTGAGTAGTTACTAAATCCCATTTTCCTCAAAATCTAAATCCTAAACCCTACATATCCCCATTTTAACGGACCCAGTTAAAGCAGTTTGTAAGTCCCATGACCCTAAACCCTGAACACTAAACCCTAAACCCCCTAAACCCTAAACCGTCAAGCTGCCCTGCCGAGGTCTTGCCGATGCCTGGGAACGGGCCATCATCCTCTCGGAGAACCTGCGCCGGGCGCCCGGGTTGAGGGACTGGGGTGTAGGGTTTAGGGTTTAAGGGCTTAGGGTTTAGGGTTTATGGTAGGTGTACTCTAGGAGCCTAAAATAGGGTTTCAGGCTTGGCTTTTTTGGGGCGATTAGCTTTTAGGGGATTAGGGTTTAGGGGATTCGGGTTTAGGGTGTGGCGTTCAGGGTTTTAGGAGAAAAATGGAGAATCAGAAAAGACATGAACATAACACGGAAACTGGGGCTATATTGTGGCTTCTAGAGATAATTGCCAGCTTCATGGTTGAAGATTGCTGCGAAGATCTCGTATAGGGTATAGACTTGAAGATGATATTTGCGTTTGTTTAGGCCCCTAGAGTAGTTTCCATGTTCCTTTCTAGGAATGAGTGGTGAATATATAAAAAGGCTTTATCGTCTGCGGTGATGGAGTAGTGTCCATATTTCTGTTGATCAATGGGACTCATTTACTTGACGGAATAGGCCGTTGCCGTGTGGTGAACGGCACATCATGAGAGCTGATGGGGGCTCCGAAGGTTTTTTGGGTTGACCAAGTTAACGCCTAAACCCTAATGTGATTTCATGTCTGTTGGGGGTTTATTGTTAGAAGGTGTTCATCTATGCTTTGCTGGCTTGCGGGTGGAATTGGGTTCCGAGTTTTAGCGTTTAGGGTTCACAAAAGCCCATGGACGGAATCGCTTCCCCCATGACACAGGGTTTTTCACACTCTACTGGGTTGTGCTGTGGCCTCTTTCTATAACTCTTGATCAGGAAGGGAACCTTTTTCGCAATGACTCTGAAGAGAGGGTCTTTGAAATCCACTGCTTTCCAGGTTTCAAATCTGCGGGTTCTGTTCAGGTTTGTTCAAAAGTTCAGTTTGGAGGCTGAAAAGCCAGCCTTAAGCTTAGCACTTTCATGTCTCAGCCTGCAATCCTTGTTTCAGAGAGCCCGGAAGGGAACCCCCAGTCGTCGAAAACCTGCATGTGCTGCAGGGCGACATGCAGAGAACTTGCCAGCTGGAGTGCTGGCTCAGCCATTTTAATTTTGCATCCACATAGCTCTAAACCCTAAAACCCTAAACTCTAGAACCTTAAAACCCTAAAGCACCTAACCGCAAAGCTCCTCAAGATCTTGTGGCCTTGTGGGGCGTGTAGGTGTGTGCTGTCCCTTCGGTTAAGCAATTGAGCAACCAATTTCAAAAGGAGTGTAAGGGTTTAGGGTTTAGGGTAACTTTGCCGTATTTTTGGTGCTACATGTCACATGTCTTGCACGTACGCAGCCCAGAAAGAAAGAAACTACTTTTCAGTTGCATTTCTGTATTATGCACATGGGAAATTCGCGCTCTCAACATGACGTAATCTTTCTAATTTTTGTCTGGCTCATAAATGGAGGTCCGCATAACACGGATTATAACATATTGGGTGTCTATGTTCAAGCCCGCCGTTCGTGGAAACCTTCAAAACTATCACCTTAAACCCTACATCCCCAAAGCCGTAGACCTTAAACCCCTAAACATGACACAGCCCTAAACTGCTATTTCACCACCCTGGCCCGCCGTGCCTTCGGAATGGACCCTTCTCGGCCCTCTGCGGAAAATGAGCTCCGGCAGGCTGAATATGATTTTGTTTAGGGTTTTAGGGTTTTCGGGTTTCAGGGTTTTAGGGTTTTAGGGTTTTAGGGTTTCAGGGTTTCAGGGTTTCAGGGTTTTAGGGTTTTAGGGTTTCAGGGTTTTAGGGTTTGGGGCCAAATGTTGTTGCGGTTTAGGGTTTAGGGTTTAAGGTTTGGGGTTCGTTAGCCCGAAATTCTCACAGCTGTAGACCCATTATTCTGGGGTGCAGCAAGGCTAGCATCATGTGAGTTTGGGAGGTTCAGGTACAGCTGAAGCAGTGCAGGGGATTGCAGGGGTTGCGACTGTAAGCTTATTATGCTTATTGCTGCCGAATGGGCTAGATTGTCCAATCTGATCTGTCTGAGCATGCAAACGATAGCCGGCTCATTGTGAAGCTGTTCGAGATGTCTACGTGGTACTCGGATTCTGGATCTCAGGTTTTGGGTAGAGCGATACGCTTTAGGGAGGTTGACAGGGGCTTAGGTCTAAGATGCAGGGTTCTCAGGGTTGAGACTTCTTAGAGTTGCTGTTTCAAGTTTGCATACCAAGAATGCAAGCCCTGAGAAGCCCTTCTCAGTGTTTTTATGGTAGCAGGGCACATTTTCCATGGATTCTAAGCCTGTGGATCAGGCGATTGCTGAGAGGTTTGCTGGCGCCTACGAGGTTGGGGGGGCTTGGATTATAGTCCCCCTTAAGTAGATAGAAGATGGGGTATATGGGGGGCCTTATTTATAATATACCCAAAGCCATATTCTATGTACTTAAGGGGGACTGTAGCTCCTTAATATGGAGGTAATAGGGCCTTGATATACCTACAATAGTCCATTGTGTTTCTCATGACTGGGTGGAGGATTGACCCAAGATATCAATGCTTTCCACAATTTGGATGCCTAGCTCAAATTTTGCATTCCGGTCTATCAGGGCGCCGTAGGCGTGCAAAGCATCTATTGCAGGGCTTCGGGATGAGGAGTTACTTGGCTTTCATGTGAGCTATAGTCTAAACTCGTACAGGGGGTTATATAGGGAATTCTAGCGGGAGGTATACTAGGGGTTATAAACGGGGATGCTAGGAGTTTAGACTATAGCCCATGTAGAGCTGGGTAATGATGAGCCAGATGGCCATTCTCAAGATCGTCTGCTGGTGTTCCCTCGAAGCCATGTCAACTAGGCAAGCCAGGCCGGCTTGTTTGGGGCAATCTTGTACTTGGAGGGTCAGGGAGACTTAATATGTAGGTGAATGGTGGGGATGAGTAGGGTTATTTTATGGGTTACAGGGGTTATCAACTTACTTATTAAGTCCCCCTGACCCTGAAACAGAGACCATCACACCTGACAAAGACTTGCAAGCTTTAGTTATTGTGCTGGTCATTCAGGGGGGCTTTGTAATCACCCCGGCATCGGGATGGTTTGGTAGATGCAGAATGCTGGTACATGCGCTGGCTTGCTGTTAGGGAACTTAGTTTAAGTTACCATCTTATAGGCATACAGTTAAAATTAGGGTTTCTTTATCATAGTAACTCAACTTAAGTTCCCTAACAACAACCCAGTAAAGGGCTTGCAAGACGAAATCAGCTATCGCCCAACCTCTCGGCCCCTCAGTTAACTTGCTTAGAACCTGGCTGTTTGAGGCTAGGTTTTAGGGTTTAGGGGGCCTGCATTTGTTCAGGTTGGGTACTGCCCCCACTCTGTAACAGTTGGACAATATCCGTATTATAGCTATATGTAGCCGTTAATATGACTTCTAATACATACAGTTACAGGGTGGGGGCAGTACTCAATGTTTATGTGTGGGACTTTTCCTGCATAGTACAGTAGGCCTCTCCATGGACTCTGGCAAGTCACGATACATGGATCTAAGCTTAGAAATAAGCGCCGCTCTACTGAGTCCTTGATCCTGGCGTCCTAATATCTATCTGGTATGTAATTCATTTTTGCCCTTCATGGGCCCAAAGGCTCATGCTACTTGGAGGGTCAGGCGGGTTTAGTAAGTCGGTTACTGAACCCTATAGTAACCCTAGCTATCCTGACTATTTACCTACTTATTAAGTCCTCCTGACACCAAACCCTAAATATGTAGTAGTTTCCATCTTCTTTTCCATTATCCCATTATA
>CAJNIZ010042690.1:0-15761 GCA_905231905.1 Symbiodinium pilosum
GAACCCACATGAATTATTTACAATACTGTGGAGCAACCGGTTCTTCCGGTTTGTGCCGAGCATCCAGTACCACATCGTCATGCCCTGCCGGTGCACATTCATTCCGCTAAAGGAACTTTGCGGAGTCTCCTTGGACTCCTCCTGAGGCCCTACGTCCTCGGCCCATTCCCAATGAGCACTTGTACTCGCCGTGGGACAGCTCTTGGCGTACCCAAACTGATGTTTCTCCTGAGGCTGACCCTGAGGCCAAGCCGTCTGGGTCCGTTGCTGAACCGTCTGGGCCTACTTATGTGACATCTGCGCCGTCCTATGGAATGGCTTCGCAGCGGCCAATGACATCTGTGACGCCGCCTTCTACGACATCGGCTACAACACCGTGGCCACGTGAGAGCAGTGCTGTGACCCCTCCTCCGGTGTCCGGCGTTGGTACTCGATCTTGACAGGAGGCCTGCCGGTAACAGTGCACGTGCCACGCAGGATGATCATTGTGCGCGCGAGAGTGCAAGGATCTAATACGCAGGAAGCACGCTTTTGTAGCCACAGTACCGCAGGGAGTCATCCCTGTTGTGGATGTCCGCATCGTCCCGCTTGAGTGCTGGACACCCCTGCAGTGTGATGGTCTATGAAGGTTTGCTGGTTGCAGCCTGACTGATTGCCTGCGCTGGACAGCGGAAATCTGCTTTTCAAGTCGCGGGTGCAACCTTGCAAACTCTCCCCTGCTCTTTGTGCCACAGTGTTCTGGCCCAGGTTTGACTTCACGCCCGTCGTTCGGACCTGAGATCCGCGAGTAGATGCTGCTTGGTGGCTAGGCCGTATCTCCGCCTTGCATCCTCCCGCTCCCTCCTTGCTCTCCACTGCCTGAGCTCTTAGTCTACTTCTTGCTCACTCACTTGCAAATCCTTCCATGTGGCCTGTGCGATTGCAATTGAGACGTGCGTACTTCAGTGCTTACGGGCTCCCAGTCCTCGTGTGATTTCCTCTGTGCCATGGAGCGTGCGCGTCCCTTTGTCTCCCTTGATACGCTTGATGTTAGACTACGCCGTGCAGAACATCACTTACCCGGCATGATCGACAACTGCGTGTGGTTGAGACTATGCAGGTAAATATTCAAAACAGTGCAGCGAGCGCTACGCGCCTGAATACTGTGGGAGCTCAAGTTCACTCTCTTGCTGGGCGTGTGCGTGACCTTGAGGCAGCCTTATCATGGTGGCAACGTGCGCAAAGGTGGCTTCGGCGTGATAGTGAGAGTGTCTAATACGACCCTCCTGGGCTTCTTCCTCTTCACTCTCTGATCTCACCTCACTGCCTTGCGCGTCTTGAATAGGATAATGCACTTCCTGTGTTGTCATCCAGGCCTGCATTCATGTGGCTTGTGCTCATGTGATCTGTCTTGGTGTCATGAACATTGTGTCCTGGTACTCAGGTCTGGGACGTGTCCTTCATACGGCTGGTGGCTCAATACACTTGGTGCTTCACAGTCGCTATATATATTGACCTGTCTGGTGCATATACTCTCCTGACTGCCTGCTCTCGCCTCTGGCCTGATGTCTCTTTTCTCGCGTCTCCTGCACATCTGACCTCCTCTCTCTACATGTTCCCTGTTGTTCTAAACAAAGCGGCTCTCCTCCTATGTCGCTCTGCATGGCTTGGATTGACTTGCCTGGATCTGGAGATTGTTTGCAACTCCTTGCTCTCCTTGCATCATTCCTACCACTCAGGACTGAGATGTATACAGCATCAAGCTGAAGATGTGACCTGGGCCTTCCCTGTCTTGTGCCTCTTGGTATTGGCAATGAGCCTCCCTTGGAGGGGAGCTGATGCTGCCTTCAGCCCTGTGAATGGTTGTGTGATTTCGGTCGACAAGCTGGGATGTGAAGATCGTGGAATGTTAGTTGCGTCCTTGGACGGTTCCATGACGATCCCCTTGCTGACCTGGATTGTTGACTGACGCTAACTGATAGAGACACATGATGACATGAATCTTTCTGGAGTGAACGCATGGAGACATCGCTCCTCTTTACAGATCTGAGTCCCTTGGCGTCTGAGATGCAAGGTCACATAACCATTCTAGTAGTAGCCATGTAGCCTGTCCTCTTGCCTTGCATAGGTGCTGTCCGCTTGGTGGAATTCATGTAGTTTTCATGCATTGCCCCGACTGTTCTGCAGAACTGCTGTGAGCTGGCGGATCATGCTTGGAATTGCATCATACCTGGCCTTTGAGGTACCTGAGCGATGATTGTAGTTTCACTTACACCTCAAAATGGGCAGTTGACAACTATGGAGATGTGCTGTGCGGTGCGATAGTGCGCTAGCGAAAAAAATGAAACGGAAGGTCGGCGGGGCTTGAAGCCCTGAGCCTTTCAAACCCTCCTCTATGCTACATTCACAGCAACCCAAAGGAAAAAGAGAGAGGCGTTCTCGGCTGCTTGTGGTGGTAGGTCTTGGACAGGAGCAGTGCAACCACACAGAACGTATGAGCCAAGACGGCCGCATGCCGTGATATGTTACACGTTGACTGGGTCATGAGCAGTATTGTATTGGCATTGTTCGGGGCTTTGGCCGCAACATTCCTGCGAGTTTGGCATTTCGTTTTGGAGAACTCAGTGCGTGCTTGTTTTGCCCAGCTTTCGTGGGACGTGAAGCCAAGTTGGTAAGAGCTTCGCCTGCCAGGAAGCATGGGTTTGTTCGAGTCCTCATTAACGGTTTTCTTGGTATTGCATTGGCGGCAAATCTTGAAATTGATGGAATAAATTTTTGCCATTACTCTTTTGATAAATGTTGAACAAATGAAAACTTGTTTCGAAACAGCTGACGTCTTTGCTCCTGCTCCACAGCTTAGCTTTGGTTTCTAGCTAGCGTCAATGAGGCTTGTGTGAATCAATTTTGAACATGTCAGTGTCATGGAGCGAGGTCCTGGTTCGCCCCGCTTGAATGTGCAGTAGAGGACGTGTTGGACTCAGGCTACGGATGCGCGTTGGCGCAGACAACAGTTTTTTACTCGTGGATTTGTCAGAATGACATTCCCAAACATGTTCCTGTGACCTACGTCTAAGTTTTCATTATTGTGCCATTTTTTGGGTTCTCTTTTGGCCCAAGTGATGTAAGCATTATCATCTTGAGCATGAGCCGCGTACGTTCCCCGCAGCAGCGTGTGTGTCTCAGAAAAGGTTCTTCAGCAGGGAAACTGGCTTCTGACTGGTAAAGCATCGAAGGACGCCCGCTGACTGCAAATGGCAAGGCCGTTGCAAACATGTCTTGTGGGAGTGCGTGTGAGAGCGTGAATGGCCAGGCCAGCGACTTTTTCTCTGAAGAGCTGCTAGCGCAAGTGGCGTGGATCTTATACGAGTTTCATTGGCAGCCTGGGACTGCGGTTGTGTAAGGTCAATGGCGTGCGGCAAGAGATTGCTAATGCCATGCAGGCGCTTGTTCTTTGCAACCTGTCGAGATAAGTGTTGCCCCTTAATGCGGGCCGTAAACATGCAAAGCAAACAGGAGTGCCGGCACACTGGTGAATGATTCATGTAGCAATGTAGCAGAGCTGGAAAGTGTGCAATCACACCCAGTCACAGCCAGCATGTTATGACTGGGCACAAGAAAGGTCGAACGCTTCCCGTTCAAAACAGATGCTGCTAGGGCTGCTGACAGCTTGCACCAGCACCTTGTCCGCACTGTATGACAGCTGCCTGAGAGTTGGAACTGAAGCCAGATGTAGCCAGGTCAGAGCGCCTTGCGCTTGGACGCGAATTTTTGCTCCTTGGTTTGACACGTAGCAAAACAGCTATGGCACATGTTACGTGTTGAGCAGAACGTAGGGCAATTGTGTCCAAATCAGGCATGGTGCCAACGTCGAGTTAGGACGCCGATTGGATGCTTGGCCAATTTTTCCTGGAGAAGTCTGAAGAGAAGCTTACACAAGTCACTCCATCTCAGGACCATTTGGAAGCCTTGCATGTGCAAATGCGATCAACTGGCGAGCACATTCGTGAGGTACACCTGAATGGAGGGAAGCGCCATGAATTTCAGGGTGATTTGCACATTTTTGAGGTTCTCGTATGTGTGCTATTACCTGGGTCAGGCAGTGCAGAGCTTGAGCGTACAAATATCGCAGCTGGAATCGCGGACCGCGCTTTTCGAGGCCACAGCCCAAACAAGCGCAGTTGTCAAGCAGAGCAGCCACATACTTGCACTGTTGTTCGATTCGATGACGGAGCACTGTAGGACAGAGTCAACTTTGATGCGCCCCCGAGGCCATGTGCCAGCTGCACTAGGTAGTAGATTGGGACCTGCGGTGCATCCAGATTTGCTTACACCGCCATGCATCGTTGTACAGGTCATCTTCTGCTACAGAGGCTTACCAGGCCATGTCAGCGTAGACGAAAGCAGAAGAGTGGTAGGATTTGCTGCCTGCAATTTCCGGACACGTTTCGCAGGCAATGGTGTCGGAGGCAGGGTTGGACATGTGCATTGTGGCGAGCCAGTACGTTATGCAAACTACCTATGGAAACGATGTTCGCTGCCTTAATACCGCCACTACGCGCCAGTCTCGCGCTTGATTATGCTTGCTATTGAGGAAGCTCCATGCGGAACGGAGTTGTCCAATGAGCTTGAGCGAGGTGCGTGAAGCGCAGAGGTCTTCCCAGACGATGTTGAGGCCATGGGCCATGCATCTCAGCGGCGTGAGTTTGTTTTTGGCTTGAGGGTTTCGCAACAAGGATGTTGAAGACGCAACATCTGGCTCCAGTGGGGTTGCGGTCAAATGCTTTCTTGACTTGCCGTGGGATAACACTGCAGTGGACTGGCCGTTTCGTGTTAGATGCCCTGATCACGTGCCAGTGCTCACCACAAGAAGCGGATGACGAGCACTGCGGCTTTCTATTCGAAGTGCTGGATGTGCTGCCATAGGGGGAAGGGTGGCCAGACCAGTGCGTCAAACAGACACCGGTCGGTCTGCAAAATACCGTGAAAGCAGAGCAGCTCGAAAGCTCCACTCCTGCCCCCCTTGCATGTCAGAAGCTGGAAGAGCGGGCGCTAGATCGCGGTCCCATGTCACGGTGTCTGACAAATCGCGGCGAAAATCAAGCTGGCAAGAAGCGGTGCGAGCTTTACGCCAGCTTCGTGACAACACAGTGGAGGCTTCCGTGATCCGTTACAATAAGGTCCTGAGCAATGTGAGGAACACAGGCAGTTGGTTCCGTGGCCTGCTGCTCATCAAGGACATGCAGCAAGCGGCTTTGGAATTGAACGTTGCCTCATTCAATGCTTTGGTTCGGCTGGCTGCCATCCCCGATGGCTGGTTGTTGGGGTGCCAGTTGCTCGCCGCAATGCTTTTGGGTCAAGTGGAAGCAGACGTCATCACCTGCAATACAGCAATTAGCAGCTGTGAAGGGGCCAGCTACTGGTTGCGCGCACTATCATTTCTCAAGATGTATCAGCAGGATTCTGTCAAGGCGCGCGGTCAAAGTTGACCGTGTACGTGTGTAGAAGTATGTATCTGCATGCTGAAGATTTGTCTGTGGCGGAGCTCCTGCTGCGATCGTCCGTCTTGAAGACATTCTTTGTCCAGTTGAATCTGCAATATTCTTTATTGGCATTACTGTATGCGTATAGCTGTTTCTCTACTGTTTCAAGTGTGAGCACAACTTGGGAGGCCACAAATAATTCTTCAGCACGTGCTCATGTTTCATAATTTTGCAGCTGATGCCATCTTTGTCGTTGCTTCTGCTTGCTGCTGCTGCTGCTGCTGCTGGTGCTGTCATTGTTGTTGTTTTGGTCAGTCCTGTTACTTGTATGTTGTTGTCAATGACGGTGTTGTCCCTGGTGATGTTTTCTCGCCTATTCAGAGGCATGTCACATCCAGGAAGGTTGCTGATGTAGGCTGGGGGCCTGGCATTTGAAGCGGCAACGAGAATCATACTACTTGAATTGTTCATGGCTTGGGCTGCGTGCCATCGGCCTACACCAGGTTAGATCAGAGCTTGTGTGCTCACAATCAAACGACCCCGTATGGCTTCAGGGCTGCCACCGTCAGAAGGTGCCGGCGAGGATGACACAACCCAGTGCCGCAGCACCCGCGACGACTTGCACTTCTTGCACAGACGATAAATAGCCCAGGTAGTGTTACATTATACTTGTTAAAGTTGTTGCAATCCACCTGATTTCAGAACGCACCCTTCAGCACGGCTACATTGTCGCCGAAGCCTGAGCATGTATCCCACAGCGTGGGCAAACCCAAAATCGCATCACAGCTGGGTACGCCCCGCAGCAGCGGCGTGCACTATCCCTGCTTGAGCATGCTGGCATGAGCTTCATCCGCAGACCGAGGCGCAACAGAACCGTGCGTGCGTACTTGGTCGGGTACCAACGTCATGTAAATCCAGACTTCACCCCTCGGCCAGGTGAGGGTCCTCCTTGACTGTTGCTAGTTGTTTTGACGGGGTCCATATGATGATTACACCACTTCGATCAGACTCAAGCCACAAGACTCTAACAGTCATTCGTGCACGATTTTCATGATGGTGCCACAAGTTCCAACCTGCAAAATCACGACGAAGTACATGTGACGTGAGCGGCCCACCTATCTGCCTGCCTAACCTCGCAGCAGAAGCACGAGAGCCTGCCCAAGCCAGCGAGGGCGCCGTATCCAGTGCGGCACTCCCAGATGCTGGATGTCAACATGAACGCGCGGCTGTCCAACGAGGCATGGTTGCGGTTGGATGCGATCAACCCAGATGAGCTGCGCCGCCCAGCAACTCGGCAGGATGTTCGTCTATTCAGGCTATTGCTGGTAGGCAAATTATAAGGGAAATCGCGTGGCCGCAGGGGCGATGCTCCTAGCACGTCCGGCTCACAGGCAACTCCCGCAAGGCGGCGACGAACTCTTCAAGCGAGCTGCGGCCTTCCCGCCCGGGCGTCTGACTCTGCATGTTGGGCGACGCTCTCCAGCTGCCGCAAAGCGATTTGGAGGAGGCCGGTGCCTGGCAAGTCCTCAGCAGCACTTGTGTTGGTGCGTGCACGGAGCAAACGTTTGCTACCCTCATGGACCCCGCGGACTGCTGAGCAGCAGTGGACGTCGGGAACTTCGAGCAAACGTGGTACAGGGGACCGCCTGAGTTGTAAGAATTTTCAGTTCATGTGCAGTTTTTAGTGGGGAAATGCAAGTGCGCATGGTCGTGAGAATCCGCGGTGTCCTTGCAGATATGCCATGGTTTAGATGTGTTTGTTTGTTGACGTATTTCCTTCAGCCTGGAGGTCCCATTGTTATTGTGAATGTATGCGGATTTCCTGGATCCCATGAATCTGCTCCTTTTTCTTTTAATTGCTTCCCTCTAGTGCCAAACGAAGCTGGTTTTCCCAGAACAAATAATCCGGGGCTCGAACACTGATTTAGTATTAGTATTAGGAAGTTATGGATTGAAGGAACTAGATAGGACTTCCTTTTAAGAGTCTTCTTAAGTTCCATGAAAATTGAATAGGCGTTTAATCAAGTAAATCAATACTTAATTCCAGTAAATAGCAGTTAACTCAATAGCTATCTAATTGATTAGCCAATTGCGTATCCGATTAACATGTTATCCATTGAACTTCCACTTCATTATGAAGTGGCCCCTTAGGGGGAAGGGATTGCACATGCCATGACGAATGCAGGCTTCCAGAGCAGTGGTTCAAGGTCAGAAGGGTGTTTGTTATGACTTCTGTTGCCAACCTCGCAAAATCCATGTTTCCAGGCATGTGCCAGCGATTACATGCGGAAACAGCTTTTTACTATGACGTTTGCTTCTGAGTCGTAACGGGCGGTGCCCAATTCATCCAAGTCGTCAGAACACAACACAAGTTGGGTTGCTGAATGGAGGGCACCCGCTGCTTTCACCAGGACATGCTGCGAAGACTGCGAGGGCCAGAAGTTTTCAGCCTACCGGACGTACTGCCGACGACCAATTGCGTCCCATCAGCTGTAGGCAATGATGGGGCATCTTGAAAACAGTGCCTGGCATGTCGTCAACACCTATAGCGGCTCTAAAAACGCACTGTGCGTGTCTCACTTCGCCCTTTCGCGCCAAACCATGCCGTGGCAGCTATGCAGGGCGTGGTGACGCCGTGTGGCACACGCGGCCCAAATGCTCAGGAGACAAGGTGGGGGCATCGGTAGATGCGCGCGTGGGCGCTCAATTATGATCGGCGGCTCGCCCGATAGCAACCATCCGCCCCGCTGCTGCGGCCGTTTGGGCTTTGGGTTGAATTGGCACATTTTTGGTCGCTGCGCAGCGCGCACTGCAAACTGTGATTCTCGTGGCCTCCGCGGCCCCGTCCAGCACGCGTCAGCCGCGTATTTTGTTTCTTGGCTGCAAGCCTGTTTTGCCGGGCTTAACGGCCTTACTGATTGGCCTCGATCTGCAGCTGCTTGCATTTGATTCTGTTCGTCTCGGCGGTTACTCCTTGTCAGCTAGACATTTGGGTCATCCTTTCCCATCCCGACAATGGCCCGGGCCTCAGTGCCTGTGTCGGCAGCGTCTTGCCTCCTGTCCCGCTGACGACTTTGCTGATAGACGCTTGCCAGCTTGACCAAACTGGCTCGAATCCCAGGGTGGCCCATATTCAAGGCGTGTTCTTACAGGCCGCCCGGCCTCGCCGCAGCTCTGCCTGCTGCGATTCTCTGGGTGCTGTTCCTATAGATATGGGTATCAGCTGAGTGAGGAGGCCCCGTGTCCAGTAACCGATGGACAAAAAACGGTAACAAATGTCAGTCACAGGAAACAAGATTGCATGTCACATTTTGTTGTGGCACAGCAAAATGTTTTCCCACTTTATCGAGGTGCGCAGCTAGCAGTCGACGCCACCTTGGTTTCGTCCTTGGACTCATCCGGCCAGCCACACTGCCATCAGCGGCGCACGATTGGTGGCAGATGGAGCATGATGGAGCCCACAAACCACGCAGTTTGGCTTGCCGCCGAGCGCGCTCAGCACCATCCCTGCTCCGCGCTGGCGCCGCAGCAGCCTATGTGTCTCGCTTGTCCGCACTTTTGTTTTTTGCCGCGGCCCGAGCCGTTGCGGCTGCGCGGATTCCGCTAGCCAGCCAGTGCGGCCAAGGTCGATGGCGCTGCGCTGTCAGCGATCTCTCGCTGAAGACCCAGCCGCCCTCCCGCTGCGGGCTGAGCAGTGAGCCTTGGACGCGGACTATCGCCAGATGTTCGGCTGAGCTGTTGGCCCAATAGTCGTTCACTGCCCTGGACCTTGGCCGCCCCCCTGTCCGCCATACGCTGGGACCGCGGGTCATCCAGAAAAAGAACGTGAAAAAAAGAAGGGAGCATGCACGATCCAGACGGCAGGCAGCATCAAGCAGCCAGCAACCCCGCGAAACAAACACCGACGAAGAGCACGGCAAAGCTTCCCGCTCCAAGAATCGGCCGACCCTCTCCTAGCGACAGCTAAGCCAAAACCAGGACGACCAGCGAAAAACAAAATACAACCCCCAAACAAGCCCCAAGATTCCTGAAAAACCATGGCCGAGCACGGGGAAGGTGTTCTTCTTTGTATTGTCACACCATGTTGCGGGCACTTTTATGCATCCACATCACTTGCGTGTCGTACCCGGCGAGGCACGATGTAGTGGGCCCCATGTTGCAAGCGCTTAATGTGCGTCATTGGGTCAGGCGCGGTGCGGTAACGACTGCGCGACCCGACAAAATTGTATACGACGGTTTTGCAACCATCGAAAAGTAGCTTTGGGTATCGCAGCCTCCCCAGCTGGGGCCATTGAAGCTTGGTGCCACTAATAAATCGAAGACATGTACGACACGCGAAAGTGGCAACCGACGGCAACCGACCTCAACCGACCTGGAACCCGACGACCACCAAGCGGCTGCGCCGGGCGCGGGCAAGCTCGGGGCACGTTGGCGCCCTTCGCGTCGGGCAGCGGCGTCCAAGGTTCCCAGGTTGCACGTTGGCCGCTGGCTGCGCTTCCCCTGCGTGGGTGGCGGGGCTGACGATGGTGGCATCAAGAACCTGCCGCAAGCCATGCCGTAGAGCAAACCCATTGGCGACGACTTCGATGCAGCAGTCATTTTAAACCGGCACATCAATGTTCATGTCAGCCAAACGAACATTGCGGGCTGCCCGAGCAACGGCCCGCTCAAGAGGCAGCGCGCGTGACGCAAACACCCCCGGTTCGGTGGTCGCCGAACCGATCGGGGTGGCCGCGGCCGGCGCATGTGCAGGACACAACTGGGAGCGGTATACGCCGTCGGCCGAGGCATTGTTTGGCACAACACATGGTCGTGCGCACCGATAACATCGACTGAAAGGACATTCGCGCGGTGTCGTGCGTGTGGGGGAGCTTGCACGAGCCCTCGGTGCCGGCCCGCATTCTGCGCCGGAATTGGTGAGGGGGGAGCATCAGCAAGGGCGGGTCGCCGGAAATCGTCGACCCCCAGCACCCTCCCCGTAGACACCCGGCAGACGGGGGCATTTGAATGGCGGCCGGTCGGCAGTCCGGGTCGCGGAGCTCAGCAAGAGGCTGGGCTGTGCCAGGCGCGAATGGCTCAGCCGTCAGCATGCGGTGCCCGCAAACCAGTGCGTTGCTGGGTGACATTATGCTCGGTAACAAGTTCGGAAGGAAGACGCAACGCTCTAACTAGGCATCAGATCGATCCCCGATGCTGCACCTCCGAGCGCGGAGCCAAGACAAGCCCACCCGTGCTGGCAAACAGGTGAAGGATGGCCCCACGCAGTGAAGGCAATAAAGGCTGACCGCACTCGTGCAAGCGTGGGGGACCAAATCGATTGTGTTTTGGGTCCACACTTGTTTTGTGCGGCCACACGTTTTTGGAAGGGGGGGCCATAAATTGGGTGTTGTACCGCAAGCAAATCAAAACCCCTTGGTGCGCATCCGTGTCGAGCGGCCGCCAATGTCAAACACGAGCAACAGACGTTACCAAATCGATACGGGACCTCGACTGCAGCCGATGCAGCAGGAGCACATGGAAAGCCGACGAGCCGAAGCGAGCTCAGGGCATGGGGGTAGGCAGTGAAAACGCGCCCGGTGTTGCATCATGTGTTCCGACCGTGTCGGAAAAGAGGGTCTATTTTTCATTTTGACTTGGGTTTCCTTTGGTGGCTACAACGTGAAGTTTTTATGACATTTTGGCTGCGGAATGGGGCTCTCGCGTGAAGCGTCCTCACATTTTCTCTGCAAATCGAGCTCTTGTGCGAAGCGTCGTCGCATTCCGACCACGAAATGAAGCTCTCGTGTGCGACGTTGTTACACCTTAGTCTAGACAGGCAACTCTCGTGTGAGCGCGCGTCTACATTTGTTTTCTGTATATCCACCTTTCTCGCCCCATCGCGTGGGACGTCCCTACATCCGGCTTTTTGGCTTTTGGGTTTGATGGTTTCTTGGCCTCGTGGCTTCTCAGTTTTTTGGCTTCTGGCTTTTTGGCTTCTTGGCATGTTGACTTCCTTTTCTTGGCTGTTTGGCGTTTTGGCTTTTTGTTTTTTTTGCTTCTTGGCTTTTTGGTTTTTTGGCGTTTTGGCTTGTGGGCTTCCTGCCTGGTTTGTTGGCCTGCTGGTTTATTAGCATCCTGGCTTCCTATTTTGAATTGCTTGACTTCTTAGCTTATCATGTGGCGGGTTTAGGGTCGTAGCAAACCTCGCTTATTACAATCATGCCTTGGTGGGGCTGCTCGGCCATCAGAGCGGGATGTGCATCAAAAAACCAAATGATAAGAATCAACAAGAATCAAATAAGGATGAACAAATCAAAAGAAACAAATGATATCGGCTAAGGATCAAACAATCCGTTTCAGAAGAAATCATCGGGGAAACCCATGTCAGGAAGTAAGGACGGAGGGATCAACAAAACATCAAAATTTTCTGTTCAGACGAACGGGAAAATCATGTAAATATGGGCTTTTAGCATTGGTTGGGTTTCTTTTTTCGCCGACTTACCGGAATTTCTTTCATCGTGATAATATGGGCTTCGTACTGTTTGGGGGGGGGGGTCCTTTTCCAGCCCCAATGCATTTCTCTCAGAGTATGGGCCCAGTACTGAATGATTGCTTCCCTTTACTACCGCGCAATTTCTTCCTCAGCAGCACGAGTCCTGAAACAACCGTCTGGCGGTCAGAAATTGAAACTCCGTGAAACGGTCAAAGATCAAATGAATTATGTTCAAAGTTCTCAGGCATCATTGAGCTCACAGAAGGCACCATGTGGTTCAATGCCATTTAGCAGGGACCTTTGCGCTTGGCAAATGCCCGCGATAAAAAACACATGTGCAGCAATGGCGGAACGGCCATTTCGCACCGCACGGGTGGAAAAAATGAGCCGCAAGAACATGTCATCTGCCAGGCGGTCCACCCCACATATTCCTAGGGAGTGCAGGCGTTGGAGCCACGTGCTTCTTAATGAGCTAAAAAGATGGGACATCTGCGCAAGGCATAGCTCCAGTCATCGGAACCACAGAGGCATGGCACATGCAAGGCACGATGACGGGCTGCGCGCCCATCCGGTTCCTCACAGTATGGGTCTTAAGATGATTTGCGTGGCTCATAGTATGAGCTTGATATGCTTCTTGGGTGGGTCCATCTACAACATACCCCCAATGCCTTTCTCTCATAGCATGGGCCCTGATTTAATTGGGTGAGCGCTTTTACTACCCCCAATGCATTTCACTCATGGTATGGGCATGGTACTACTTGGGTGGGTCCCTTTACAACCAATGCGTTTCGCCCACAATATGGGTTGAATATTATATATCTACGCGGGTCCCCTTTACTACACCCAAAAACGTTCTCTGAAAGTACGGGCTTGGTGTTATAGGCTGGGTCCCTTCATTGCCCCCCCCATTTCTTCGTATGGGCTTAGGATTATTTGAGCGGGCCCGTTGAAATTTTGCATATGGGGGGGGGCTGCTATTTGGTAATGCAAATACGATGCAATGGCGCCCGCCCCAGGTCCCCCGCCATAATTCGCAAAACACCGAAATTTCGCGAAATCCTATCATTTTTGTCCAAAAACTACATGTGCCCACCACCGCTTTGTAAAGCCCAGCTTCGCAAGCTCCTACATGCTGTTATATGTTTGGAGTACCTTGTCATCTGGGCTAGCAACACCGTAAATAGCAGCATGTCGAGCCTGTGGAAAGACCTCAGTGTCCTCGTCGATCGCCAAGATGACCGCCGCCTCGAGGTGATTGCCAATGGTTTGCCGTTGTGGGGAGGAGTCCAGCTTGCCGTCGACACCACCTTAGTGTCCCCTCTCGACAGCCTTGGCCGCCCCCGCTCCCATGCACGCAGATTCCGCGGGGCTGCCCTTCGGTACGCCCGCCTTGCCAAGGAGCGAACGTACCCCGAGCTTCTCCGCGCCCCTCGCTGCCGCCTCGTTGTCGTCCAAGGCAGTCCACAGGAGTCCAAGGCGGGCAAGGCAAGCTTGGACGCGCGGGCCGCCAGCAGGCTAGCTGCAGCTAGCTGCACGCGGGGAGGCGGTTGCGCAAAGGCGCATCGGAGAGACGATCTGCGTGCAGGAGGTCGCTAAGCCCGGGCTGCTGCCCGTCGACGTCGGCTGCACCGTGAGGTGGCAGCGAGAGCAGCGTGGATGCGAAGGCCTTGGCTGCGGCGAAGCTGAGGGCAGCCGACCACCACTGGACACATGCAGCTACACACGCGTTGCGCAGCAAAGGTGGTGCGGAGCGCGCGCGGCAGAAGCCGAATGAACTCGGCGGCCTCGCGGCTCCACCGGCCGCCAAGCTCGAGGGCGAGGCCGATGCAAGACATGACCGTGGTAATTCGGGAGTGTTGTCAGTGAAAACAATGTAGGATACATAGTATCAGCAGAACAGGTGACGGTTGTGCGTGGGCAAGTGGACCTGGAACCACAAACAGAAATTCCACCAGCAGCCCGACATCATGTGTTGGTGCAGGCATTGAAAGGTATGGTTGTCAGATGTTTTGAGCAGTAATTGAATCCCTTGTGTGGCCCTGCACTTGGTCTTGGCCTCGCCTCTGCACTGGGACCGCGCGGAAGGAAAAAAAAAAAACCAAAACGGAACTGGTGAGAGGTTGAGTACATTGCATGTGGAATTCCTGAGACGCTACGTTTATTGCAGTAGCAGCTTATCGCGATCGCGCGTTGTTGCCAGTTTTGTTGCCGAGTGCCCAAGCACTGCTCTGCTCGCAGGCGCGCCCGCAAGCGGGACCACTTTGCCGCCGCAAGCCATGCAAGTGGCATTGCGACGACGCCTTCGACTGGCCAACGGGTGCGGCCCCAACCCAGGTTGCGGCGACAATGGACGCCTTCGGCGACCAGGCCCTCGCATGCCCAAGAACGGGCTTGCTGGCCAGACGCGCCATGGTGGTAGAGCGCACTTGGGTCCGAGTGGCGAGGGAAGCCGTGGGGCCGGAAGGCCAGGTCGTGCCACAACAGCGGCTCGCCCACACGATTGCCCTCCCATCCCCTTTAGGCATGTCAAAAAGGTCAACAGTCACAGGGATCAGGCGGGTCGCGGTCACCATCCTCGTAACGGTCATCGCTTTTGAGCTCTCATCCTGTTTTGGCGTGTCAAAAATGCCAACGGTCATAGGGATCAGGCGAGTCGCGGTCGCCATCCTCGTAACGGTCATCGTTGTTGAGCTCTCATGCGTTGTTGGCGTGTCAAAAGCGTCAACAGTCACAGGGATCAGGCGGGTTGCGGTCGCCATCCTCGTAATGGTCATCGTTTTTGAGCTGTCATCCTTTTTTTGGCGTGTCAAATGTGTCAACAATCACAGGGAAAAGGCGCTTTGGAAAACCAGCCAACAAACAAAAACACGTTTCACAAAAAAAATCCACACTGTTGGAATGGCAACATCCTCGGCCGTCAAGCGGACTCGTGCTGCTCATGTCCGACGAGGGTTGTGGGGCACGGTCAAACACAAACCACGCACCAGGGGTTGTGCTCCCCAAAATCAAAGCAATGCAATGCCACAAGAAATAGTAACCCTTTTCACAATATGAACCATGGAACTTTTTATATGAGGAGGATTGAGAAGGCATCCGACGCAAGGTTTTTTTTCCCTTGCCGCCAGCCCACAATCGTATGCACAGCAACAGCAATGGTGAAACCTGCCTCGCCTCGTTCCTCCACAGCCTGAGGCTCTGCCCACCCACTCTGCACGTTCATGCGGTTCTTGAGGCCAACTACTGCAGCCGCCTACCTCAGTATGTTCGCACAAGGCATGTACTGCACGTTTCTTGTGAGATGTGGCCTGGCTTATTGCCGACCACGGCCTTTGCTGGCTGAGCAAGTGGTCAATGTCAAATGCGGGTTTGGCTGTGCGCAATGTGGGTTGCACGTTGGTTGGGGTTTTTGATCCCCCTTCCGGTCCTGGCATTTTCCTGAACCTATTGGGTCAAAATTCAGCCACAAAAAAAAAACACACACACACACACAAATTATTTACTTCGAGCATCCCCGTGCATGGCTTGGACGGCCAGGACAGTGGCCCGGACGCACTGGACATGTGGCCCACAAGGCGTAACCTGGACGTGTGGCCCAGCGGCCCGGACAGTGGCCCGGACGGCCCTGACAGCCCGACGGCCTGGACGTGGCCTGGACGGCCCGCATGTGGCCTGGACGGCCCGGACAGCCCTGACGGCCCTCACGTCGACCCGGACGCGATTTTTTGGAAGAAAAACAGGCAAAGTAACGCCAATAATCTCTAATATTCCGGAGTCTGAAAATAACACGGCACGAGGCAGCCTAAGCTTTTTCCACAGAGTTGTCACTTGGG
>CAJNIZ010042690.1:25449-40000 GCA_905231905.1 Symbiodinium pilosum
TCGTCCCAGCCCGTGGCTCTCAAGTTGTTTTATTGTACAGTAACATCATGCCTGGTTGTTGCATCGTTTTTTCCTAAATGTTCACTGCCCTGACATGCTCATGGTACCAATCAACAACTCCATAACAATCCTTATCATTTACTTCGTTTTTTCCATTCAGTATCTCATGCTGCAATCTCATGCTGCAACAGAAGCACTACATTGCTACATGTTCCAGTCCCTGTAAATGTCACTGTTCCTGATGATGTTGGGTGAACCGTAAACATCAGAACCAAATGATGTCATGCCTAACTTATTAGCAGTATTGATTGACATTATATTTGTCCGTTGCTGTCTGGATTATCTATTTTGACTCTTGGACTTACTGGTATATCCGAATGCGTCATGTCCACATGTCCTAATAAATTGGCCGGTCCGTCTGCTACTTTAATCTCTGGTGTTGATGATTGTAATCCCATTGTAATGTTTATGTCTCCTAACGCGTCGCTGTTTCTGATAAATACTTTATACTGTGTGTTCAATACTTCTTTGCATTCCCTGCTGTTCTGAAACATAAAGTGTCCCAACTAGTGACATCCGCCTCTCCAACAATGTTACTACATATTACCACTACTAGGAAATGTTTGATTATTTACAGCTGCTCTATTAACTGTAATTCTGAGAGTGTCGTTTAGTTCGAATGCTATTATTCCTGTCGTGAGGTCGGATGTTCTATCCGTCTGCATATTTCCTCTGTTGGTATTATGCAGTTCAATTGTCATTAGCGTCCGCTCTTCGGTATGATCTTGCGTTCGTTGTTTATGGTTGTTCCCTCACAAATGTTACGTTCTAGTTATATCACACGTTACGTCATTTTCCAGACCTTGAAGGCTACCACTGCTAAAGCAAGACTAAACTCAAGCCTAGCTCGGATGATTTGTGCTGCTATGGTTCCTGTTGTAGGGTCTGCTTCTTAAACAAGTTGAAGATTGACGGATTCCTGAGAAGTATTGATGTTTAATGATTTGCTGCGTATGTCCTCCGATATATCCGTATATCAATGATATGCTCCTGTTGGAGTCCAACAATATGTTGGCTTACATATAGGTGCTGGCATCGTCCTACCTACATACTGTCCAGAAATATGACGTATTTGGGTCTGCTCCTGTTCCTACTTTCCACTCCTGTCCTTCCTACCCTCAATGCACCTGTTGATGCGTCTTGTATTTCCATAAGTGTTTGTGCTCCTCTGTTGTTAAGCTGTTCAATTTTTTCCTGAACTCCCAGGACTTCGTTTTTGGTGGTCCAATCTAACTTCCTGGCTGTACTCTGCCTGTCGCGTTCACAGTTCACGACAGTTGTATGGTCATGGTACGGGTGTGGTAGTCGTGTCAAACTGCTCTACTTGCTCTATCGCTTGCCATACCCCAACAAGTTCACAATACGGATAACATGATGCTGGTGGTTTTAAAGGTTTTGCTCTCCTTAGTGTCCACAACCCTTGCAAAGCCATGATACACATGAACCGTGCTGGTTGTTGGGTCAAAGCTCCCTGGCCCTCTGTAGTGATCACTACCTGGCAAGCATCATCATGCTGGGTTGTTGCAATGCACCTTTCCCTCCTTCTGTTGTGTTCGATACCTTTGCCTCGTCTTGAAACAAGCAAGTGCTTGTTTTATTGAAACCTTGCCACTCCTGTAGTGCTCGCTAAACCTGCCCATGCATGAGCATGGTATGAATGGCATTGAGCTCGATGGTTGTACTGACGCTCCCTATTCCGTCTTTGATAGTGCATGCCCTTGNNAACGGTCATGGTACCAAGCACGTCAAGCCTGGTCGTTGCATTTCGCCTTCTCCTCTTTTGGTGTTTGTTTCCTGCGTGCTCTTTGTACAAGTACCATTTCGCTTTGTGGTTGCATTCCATCTTGTTGATCTTTATGACCCTTTCTTTTGTCAGAGCGCGGGTAAGTTCACGCTTCATGGTTGAATCAATCCTCTCTTCCCCTTTCATGCTACAAGTAATATCTTTCTTAGTTGTTCCATGCAACCTCCCTATTGCTGAGTGCTCTGCGGAAGGGGTCCTTTTTTCAACGTTGTGATCTGTGTCCGCAAGCGTCCGCAATGCGTCCACAAGTGTTCGCAAGCGTTTCCAAGCATTCGCGCCGTCACCATCCTCGTATAAGTGTCGCTTTTGGACCGTCGTTGCTGCGTCGTGTGTCACAGATGCAAACAATAGTCAAACAATCACGGGGCAAGGGGCCAGGCGGGGCGGAGAAGCGTTGCTGCTTCGCGGCGTGTGAAAAGTTCATTAGTGTCAACAGTCACGGGGATGCTGCACATTGGGGTGGGTGGAGTCCAGAGAGAGGAAAGTCAGTGTTCAACTGGACAGTGGAGTGAAACGTGGAACAAAGACGGGCTGGGAGAATGAGGAGAAGGCTGGAAAGGAAAGTGGAGTGCAAAGTGAAGTGGACACTGCAGTCGAGTTGGCGAGGTTCTGCAAAGGGTTTTTCCAGGCCCCTTAACGAGGTTTGTGCTTTTTGCTGGCATATACCTCCCCTCCTCCTCTTCTACCCTACTCCAGTGCTAGATAGAGCCTGGCTAGCTTTCGTTGGCCTCGGCTCGCCTCTCAAGTGGCTTGCACATGAATTCCCTGGGCCAATTGTCACAACAAGAGCCCACCATATCTGGCACGTAACAAGCCCCGCTACAAAGGCACATACTTCATTGCAGAGATCGTGATACGATTCTGCGCGTTTCAGAGGCCAGGTAGGGATGAGCAGAAAAGAGCAGAAACATGATTTGCAGGCAAATGCGAAGACTGTTTGCTCTGTGCTGTGGTGGGTGTTGGCTTTCTAGCCCATGCAGGAAGCGAAGCTCCCTCAAGGATGCATGGTTCGTATTCGACTTGCAGCTCAGCAATGGTCCAGCAATGGTTTGATTTCTTTTGGGGCAACCCGCAGCTCTAGGGTTGCGAAGATGCATCAGGCTTCTGGTCTTGCTCACCATCGGCGAAGTGTGGATTCTTACCTTTATCCTGGCCGCTGCTTGGCTGGTACGTGTCAGGGGGGGGGGCTGCAGCTTTGGTGGCATGGTATGCTGAGGTTACAGGGCAGAAGGCATCCATGATACAAGGCACAGGCCTTCTGCGGATGCTGAGGTTGGTGAGGCTGGGAATTGTTGAGACTTTGCTTCTTCTATGTCGCTTTCAAGACTTCAAGGTAACAACTTCGGCTCACTGCATGCTGTAACGCGCTTGCAGTTGCCCGGAGGGTCCTAGATTTTGTTATTCTTGCCGCAAGCCTCTAGCACTTTCGAGCTGGTCCGTGTGCTTGAACAAGTCCAGCTGGTTGGGATTTTGCACTGCCCTGAGGGTTCTTCGCCTCACGAGGAGGGCTGCTGTGCAGTGTTTTTTGATTCTGAGTCGTAGGCCCTTTGCGCCATCTGCAGTTTCAACATCCAAGCTGGATGTGGGTAGCATTCCCTCGTGTTCTGTCGCAGGATGACCAAGTTGCTGCGGGCATGCCCCGAGCTGATGATCGTGCTGAAGGGCCTGGCCTATGCTACGCGCTCCGTGAGCCGCTGGGCAGGTCTTGTGTGAGCTGAAACGGAGCTGAGCAAGACGAGACTTCCGGGGCCGTGTTTTTCACGCTCGAGTGCAAACAAGGTGTGTTCTTCGGTGTCTGGATGATCCTCATCTACTTCTGCAGCGTCATGTTCAGGCAAAGGTTTGCTTTGCCGTGCAGTCTTTATGTGCGCGGGTGGAAGCGGCTGTGCTGTCGCAGCTTATGGATGTGTAGTCGTCGTCGGACCAAAAAAAATTACCACGTCTGACTTGCTTTGAATGATACGTGCCGACCTGGCGTCCAGACAGCTGCAAGCACAAGAGGCTCTTTGCGGATGGAAGTGAGATTGGTGCTGCTGCGTACTTTGATTCCGTGCTGTGCCTCTGCTGCAAGTCTTGACCAACATGGTGCTAGGAGAGATCTTTCAAGTTAAGAGCTGGGCTGATAGCCGGGAATTTGAAAGCTCCACACCTGTAACCTTTCCTGTTGCAAAGCTCCGTATTCGTAAATGCATGCGCAGCCCAAACTCAATCCTAACCTGTGCATCTAAGGTCAGTCATGAATACTCTCTTCCTGCGAGGCAGGTGGGGAAGGAGTTTGTTTCTATGATGAGTCCTGCTTGTTGCCATCAGCGCGCTTGGAAGGTATTTTTAGCCAGAATGCCGACTTCATCATTGGCATAACATCCGTTGACCCCTGGATGTCAGAAACTTAGCAACAAGCTATCGAGTTCGTCAAGTGTTTACAGAACAACTTCGACTTGCAGCTGCAATTAGGTGGGTCTTCCTGATTCCCTTTCTGGCGGTAGCATCTGGGTCGCATGTGGTATTTGCAACTCAGTTATGCCTGCTGCATATGAGAAGCATGAGCCATTGTCGTTTCGATGGACGGGTTTTGCCAAGTGCTTGGATGTGACTGGCAGGCATGTGCTGATAATCTTCTCCCCGCAGTAAAGCCATGCGTCACCCCCTGCGGATTTGTTGAACATTTAACGACTTTCGCCGCATGTGATTTCTAGCGTAAAGGTACTCCTTGTCAATTTGAATGAAGGGAAAATCTTGGAGATCCCGAATTAGGTAATGAGTGCTAAGTATTTTTGAGTTGTGCATGCTTGGCATCAATTTTTTTCAATAAATGATTTCCCCTCAAAAATTACAAGGCGCAATATCCAAACTTCCAATGAGATGTCTTGATGCCATAATTTGCTATAATATACCCAGGATATACTATGATATATTATAATATATCATACTATCATATATTATAAGTTCACATCGCAGTGGCTGCAGCCGTTCCAGCTCAACTTGCGGCCACCACTGCAAGAGCTGGAGTTCCGACCCAATTGCACCTTGTTGGCAATAGTAATAGTAGTGGCAAAGGGTTTAGGGTTTTAGGGTTTAGAGTTTACGGTTTAGTAGTTTCCATTTTTTCCATTATCCCAATATTATCCCAATATACCATCGTAGCTTCTATCTTATTTTTCAGTATCCCAATATTTCCGCTATTTTCCAGTGCATGTGCATTCATGTTCGCAAATAGAGGCATACCACGCTCCGGACAGCGGAGTAGTCTTGGTTGTCACGCTTCTGATGGCCCGAAAGAAAACCTCAAAGAGTTCTGCCAACTCCCTTGGAGTCTCATGTTGCAAGTCAATCCTTCAGCCCAAGCACAACTGTGGGGCACACACTGCGTATGGGGCTGGACACCAATCAATGGCAAGAGGAAGAGCAAGAGAGAGGAGGGATCGATGATAGGTCAAAATTAAGAAAATTAGGGATCATGCTGGAGTAGTGTGTGGAAAGGTGAACTTAACAGAATCTAGGCCACTGGACGGGTAAGAGGTGTGCTCAAAGTGAGCGTGTGTTATGTGAGTAAGCACTTGACCTTAACTGGTAGGAAATTCAATCTTCAGGAGTCAGAGAAGGAAGGCTGAAAGCGCTACCCGCTGCGTCGGGCCACTGCTTAATACCTTGGGGAGAGAGGAAGTTTCGCAATTGGATGAGTCACAGGCAGGGTGGAATAAAGCCAATCGTGTAGAGACCACAACTCGCCAAAAGCCTGACAGTTCGGATTCTGATTTGGCTTGTGTTTCCACAGGAAGCCATGCGTGGCCTCGCGCTCTTCCTGCTGCCTTGCGCGGCAGCATTGAGCTTTGATGAGGCAGATGCACAGGCCCCATTCGCTTGTCAGACGGTATATACTAACATGTTTCAAAAGGTTCCAAAGGCCAACCAAGATAGTAGCTTCCATTTCATTTTTCATTATCCCAACATAACCCCAATATAGTCTTCATGATGCGTGAGAATTCGGCGCTATAGTCTCTGTAGTGTAAGGTGGCATTCAGCACAGGCCACGCAGACTGCGCCGCTGTTCTCTGCCCTGCTCAGCTTTGGCTTGCAGTATTACCGGCAACTGCAAGAAACACAAGCCAAGAGATCGAGTACTTGGAGGGTCAGGGCGACTTAGTAAGTAGGTTAATAACCCCTATAACCCATACAGTAACCCTACTTATCCCCATTATTAACCTACTTTCTGAGTCCCCCTGACCCTCCAAGTAGACAACGGAAAACAAGCAGAGTTTGATAGCATCAAAGGCTGATTAGGCTTCCGTACCTTGAGGCCACCCAATAGCTTAGTAAACACATGTCCTTGGGTTGCGCACGTGAGCACCTATGTAAGCTCGAGCAGAGGCATGCAGAGAAGCTCATGGTGGCGGCTTAGTCAAATAGTAAAATAATCATAGTACTAGCGATAGTAATAGTAATAGTAATAGTAAGAGTAACAGTAATAGTAATAGTACTAGTACTAGTAATAGTAATAGTAATAGTAATAGTAATAGTAATAGTAATAGTAATAGTAATAGTAATAGTAAGAGCAAGAGTAACAGTAATAGTAATAGTACTAGTACTAGTAATAGTACTAGTAATAGTAATAGTAATAGTAATAGTAAGAGCAAGAGTAAGAGCAAGAGTAACAGTAATAGTAATAGTACTAGTACTAGTAATAGTAATAGTAATAGTAGTAGTAATAGTAATAAACGTTGTTTGTCATATGGACGGCCTCTTCACCGACCCCAATTGCACCCAAAGCGTGCCCTGGGCCACTTGGCTTGGCGGCCTTGGTGCTCTGACCCTCGGTGCTGGTGCTGCTGAGCCCGGGTTGCCAGAGGCGTCCAGAAGCGTGCAAACTTCTCTTCTCTGAGCAGTGTTTTTTGGGGTCAGTTTGGCCTCTGCAAGATGAGTGCTTGGAGGCGCAGCGGGCCCAGCAGGCGGAGGACAGCCAAGTAGTCCCGGATTTCGCAAGAGCCGAGCTATCTTCAACGTGCTGGTTTGAGTCTACTCCAATTCGGAATGCGTACCTGTAGTCCTTTCCCATAGTCTAGACACCTCCCAACTTCAAAGAGTATCTTGTCAAGCCCTCAGCCCTCTTATGTTTTTTTTGAAGGAAGCAGCCGCGGCCCTTGGCCTTTCGCCAGACCCTGCTTGCTTTCTTGGTGCGGCCACACTACTGCTGGCGCAGGCCCCGACACATTTCTAGACAAGAGGCAACGTTGATCTCTCGCACATGTGCTGGGAAGCCTACCCCAAGCCTAGCATGCCCAGCTGCAAAGGCATCGCAGCGCACCCTGTAAAGAAGCAACACCCAAGACCTGATGTGGAGGTGCTTCCGTGGGTAGCTGTAAACATTGCACGAGGTTGCAGGCTCCTGGCGCCGTGGGCGCTTCGTTGCAGCGCTGCATACATTTGTCGAAGTCTCAGAGGTTGCGTGGCCACATGTTGGACAGTAGAGTGGTGCCTCAAGGGCACACATACCAGTGCTGTGGCATGCTGTGGCTTGTTGTATAATAAAGCTTCGACGCTTTGTGTGAGCCTTTGAAGCTGAAGGCGCTGCTGCATGATCATTTTTTGACAGCAGCTCACCCTGGTTTCTTTGTCCACAGCGCGTGGCCCGTCGGAGATCAGGACCTTGCGGCATTGAGGACAGGTGACAGGAAATGGAGCAGCCCCTGTGCAGGACGTGCGATATTGGAAAGATCGGTTACTCTATCAGATACGCCGATTTCGCGAACTTGTCGGGCGGTCTCTACACCTAGGGGCCAGCGCGTTTACCGAAGAGTCTATCCCAGATGATGTGGAACGAGAAGCTTAACATGCCTTTCGGAAAGTGTTTCTTTTCTTTCGCCAGGGTTCGCAGTGGTGATCTTGTTCAGTCATAAGGAGAATTTGGGAGGCTTTGCCTCACATGCCTTGCGGCAGCAGGAAGCTGGCTACCGCCAACGAGGTAGAAATTCCACCGATCCGACTTTGGGTTGGCGGCCTTCCTGGGAGCTGTCTGCACCCGCTGCTTTGATCCCTTTCAAGGATGCTGCGCCCCCTCTGCGTGTATTTGTTTATGGTGAGGGAGATGCTGACCCGGTGGGTAAGCTCACTCGTTCGCCGGCCTTCTGCCATTATCGCCAATGGGGAATGGATGTTGGTTTCCATGATTTTTTCAGGACCTCTCCGATTCGCACTTTTGATCCAGAGATAGCGGACTATTTCTTTGTTCCTACCTACGCCTGCTGCCATCAAGTTGCCGGCATCGCCGATTTCGATGAGCTGGATGCTGATCACAAGGTACTTGTGTCACAGCTTGCCTACTTCCAACGCAGCAGGGGGCAAGATCACATCTTCTCGTTTCACTATATTGATCTTTTTCCTTCGTGGCGGAAACACATCCCCCGAAGTGTTTTTCTCACTCCAGAGACGGAGGTTGGTTTTGAACGGTCCCTGAACGATTTTGGTGCCGACCAGGAACGCTTCCCTCCTTTCAACCCGTTGAAGGATATTGTGGTGCCGCCGTACATCAATATGAAAGACATTCTTGGATTTGATATGCATGCCAAGCCGATGAGAGAGCGGGAGCATCTTGCGACATTCGCTGGAAAGTTATGGTCGGACATTGTGGAAGCTGCCGACGTGCGGGGAAAGGTGGTCGCACTGTCCCCTGCCCCAGGCTTCAAGATCCATGCCTTTGCATCCATCAGGGACATGCTAAACCCGGATGGAATGCAGAGGCAGCTTGCACCAAACTGAAAGGGCATTGCATGTATTTCGTGAGCATGTATACCGTATACCTGCAGGAAAAATTTTGCTCCTGCTCCAACCCTGCACACAGGCTTATGGGGAACTCAGTTTTCTGTTTGGTGCCTCGTGGACGTGCAGCCTGGTCAGTTCGTTTCTTCGAGGTGGGGGGCGGCAATTTCACTTTCAAGCTCCTTGAGTTGTTTGCAGATTTCTCTTTAAGGCACTCTGGGCTGGCTGTGTACCCGTGCTGCTGTCGGACCTCCAAGCGTGCTCGCTGTACCTGCATAGTTCAGGGAGTGTTATCCTGGATTCGAACACACGCTCCACGTGCACTGTCGCAAGTGCTGCTAGGGAAGCATCCCCAAGACTTGTTTGGCAGTGCCAGGATCATTACCAGCCTTCGTTCGACCAGCTCTTTGACGTTTCCAGGTGCCTGTTTCAACGCATGCTAGTGATGCCAATGAATGAACGTATGACACTCAATGCCGCTCATGTCCTGGTTGACCTGCAAATGATTGGACTACAGTTTGAGTGTGCTGCAGGGCCCCTGAACCCCGCCCGCACCAGGTTTGTAATCAAGTGGCCTGTGTCGCGGATTGATGACTCGCTGGTTGCATACTTGCACTCCCTGCCTCTGGACCGGGCTGCGCGACGAAGCTGAGTTGTTGGATTTGGATGTTGCAGATCTGCGCAGTTGACGGAGATCTGCCAACTCTCTCACAAGTTTTGCGCAGCAACAGGAGGTAGCCGAGCGCTATGCAGAGGAAGCCCGGCGGGTGCGCTGTGGCCTAGCTGAATTTTGCGTCCCAGGAAAGCCCGGTTGGACTTGAGTAGGGCGCATTGCCGGTGAAAGTTCCCTGCAGCAGTTGTTTGCGCATTTTTCCGAGGCTGGTACTTGTATCCGCCACCTGAAGTCTCCTGGATAGGTGACTGGCCTGCGAGGAGCCTTGTCGACGGTTTCAGATAGTCTAGGGTTCAGTCGGTGGGGCTCATGCCTTCGGGATACACTTTGAACTTTCTGTATCATGTCGCCTCGCATAGGGACAGTTGCAAGCCTTCCCCTCGCGAACACGTCTGGTTTTTAGGTCAAGCCACAAGTAGTATCCTGACTTATCAGCTTCAAACCTTGGTGAGGAATGAGCTGGAAGAGGTGGAACGGAGGGTCTGCCCGAACTTGTCTTCCTCGCGGAACGCCTTCCAGGAGGGTGAGTAGACGCAGCACACCTTGAGCTTGTTTGATTCTGCCGAATTTCTCCGCGGTGCAACCTTTGGAGGCGGTGGTTGAGATACTGCGTCGCAGGGCCGTGAAGACTCGTTTACGACCGGCTGCTGGGCAGAGATTGACTTTGCTTGGGCTTGGGCAGCTGTAAGACCAGGGGCGCTGAGTCAAGATTGGTGCCCAGCCCAGGACGGGTTCTATGCGGCGGACCCGGCGCGCGGGTACCAGCCAATGCCCATGGACGACCAGCTCAGATATGTTGGGTGAGCTTGCGCTCCCTCTATAGCTTTCATTAAAAAAAAGGGTTGGCGCCTGCTGACATAGCAGGCGTGCCAGCCCATCGTTTCACTTCTCGAAGTTTTGGCATTCAAGAAAACAGGTCTGCAACAGGTCCCAACACCATTGGTTTTACGTGCCCCATCCAGAGGCATCTGAGCTTTCGTAAGGTTTGATAAGGGCTTCTGCTTGAAGTTGCTGGCCTTGTGCTCGAGTGATATGCCTGCGGTCTTGAGGGTTTGTTAGGGGATCCAGACAGAAGATGGAGACAGGAGCACAAATGAAAGATACCAAGCCAGAGCCTCTAAGCCTTGCGGAGTTCAAAGTTGAAAGCGACAGGCCCGGCCGGTCAGCAAAGTCGTCGGCCTCCTGCAGGGCATGAAGGAGACCATCGGATTTTTGAGTAATGGTGGACTCACTGGGGTGCTTGCAGTTGTGAAGGAAGATTCCTTTGCTGTTATTATTGGTGTTCACTGGTGTGGACGCGCAAGCGAAAGAAACTTGCAGAATTGTGGTAACCCTGGTCTGGCTTGATGTTGTTCGAGCTATGCTTGACGGAGGAGCAGCTGGAAAGTGAGGCGGAGGAGGACCGCCAGCTTGATGCTGTGTTCCTTCCGGCATCTCAAACAAGGACGTCTGTCTTGCATATCTCACAAGATGCCGCCTTGATCCCCCTGCCCGCCCTCTGCGGTTGCGCGTGATTTCGGAGGGCAGTCAGCTCATGCCACCACACTGTCGTTGGATGACCGTACCTCAAGGATGCGACATGCTGTCTCAACATTTCCCTGGAAGAATGCAGGCTAATGTGGCCATCTTATTTTTTTGTTTTCCTTTGCGCTTCCAAGTTGTCATTGTGTGGCAGAGCAATCAGCGAATCCAGCCATCTTTCTGATGAAGCACCATGGGACCATAGGCCGAACCTGCGTCTCAACATCAAAGAATCGGCCTGACCAGAACGAGGGACAAGTTCGTGCATCAGCGAGGTTTTCAGCGGTCAAAAGCTACCAGAACAATCATGGGCATGACATGTGACCAGCCAAGTATGTGCAGTTTGGCCTAACTTGCAAGGTAGTAGATTTGTTTGCGGTGGAGTTGTGATTGCAGGAGACAGACATCATGGAGAAGTACAATTGCTGGTGCAAGGACCGCAAAGACAAAGAGAGTGTTTGTTTCTGGTACAAGGCTGAACTGTCAAAGTTGCAAAGCGGTTCGCTTTTGAGGAGAATGGTGAGGAAAAGGAGAAGGCAGGTTGTGGAGCTGCCCCTTGCAGCGTACGGCTACAAAGTGCCAGGCCATTTTGGAGGCCAGATCCAACATCAAGGACAGTCTTCAGTGCCTGGTGGATGTTTTATTTTTTCTGCATGATCTGTCCGTCCCAGCTGTGCCAGACATCTTGGAAGGAATGGAAGACGCGCATCACTGAGCTGACAGCGGTCAGTGTTCGACTGAGATTTCTATTCTCTTGCAAAACTTGGGCAGAAACGGCCTTGAACAGTTGAAGAGCCCACAACACCTTAGGTTCCAGCCTGGCAACGGAATGCAACAACTTGCACCTTGGCATGTGGTCGTACATAGGAGCAGCTTAAAGCCGGGGAGGTATAATAGGTCAAGGCAAGGTGGCTCCGCAACTTTCGCCTGACGCAGATCAAGCTGACTAGATCCCGTTGAGTTGTCGCAAGGCAGCAGGAGGTTGACAAGAATGAAGCATCTTTGGACGAGTCCATGGCCCTTCGCAAGAAGCAGGTAGTCTCATTAACACATGGCCAAGACGCTTGCATAGCCACCGTGCAACATCACTCGCAGGTGGCAAAGTTCCAGGAGGATGAGCGCGAAATGTTCAACAACCTGAACTCTGTGCGGCGCTAAGCATGGGTAAGAGGGATGAGCAACTCCGGGAGTTGCACCAAAGCAGCACTAGATGCAGTTTTGCAGCCCAGGTTCGCTCTGCCCAAGTGGCACTGAACACCTCGGTTCACCCCTCCTTCCTGCTGCCCGGACGCAGTGGAAAACAGTGCTAAACGTCTGTGGGAGCTGTTGGATCGCTCTTGGAATGGCACCCAGGCAGAGGCCCGAGGATACACCGGTCCGCCTGCTGAGGAGTGTTGCAGAGAGGCTGGAACCTCAAAAGCCGAACGGGGGCAAAAGATCGAAGCGCGATTTTTGCGATTTTCGTTGTTGTGGAATGTCATGGAGTTCCTGGGCTGCCCTCCTTCACAGTTGCACAGGCAGGGGGACTATCTCAAGTCCGAGAGCCGCCAGCAGCTCATGGCATTCTTGCAGGATCCCACTTCAGGCCCGCTTGCAGCAGAGATTTGATGCTCATCCAACTCCAAAGTGTGCAGCCTTACTAGAGAAGCGTGGAGCCACAAGCAGCACATGGAGAGGTTCTGTGCGGGGAGTAATCGACGGGCTTGAGACGGACTTCGAAGGCAGCTTGAAGGATTGGGAAGCTGCTTCTGGCTCGAGGTGACATTTTCTGAGGTGCCAGCCGGAAACACTGCACAGATTTGCATGTGCAGGAGCTGCAGGAGGAGGAGCTTCAGAACAAGGCTGCCTACGACAAGCTGGTGTCGGCCAAGCGAGCCCTGATTGAAGACATCCTGGAAATCACTTTCTAAAGCAAATCAAATTAAGGATCGCCACAAGCTTGAGCATGAGCTGAGGAAAGGAGATTGATTCTGCCAAGGTGCAGATTGCTACGAAGAAGGCGCGTTCGTCATTCCACTCTGCTGGCACACATGATTTGCAAACGGAAGTTCTTTTCAGTCGCCCCAGTCTTCCCCCAAATCCTTCTGTCAAACAGCGTCAATGCAGGCGCATGTGCTGAAAGGATGCTCTCGCGCCATGTTCAAGCAAGAACATTGCACTGGAGTGCCAGGAGGAGAAGACTGCTGCTGATGAGGAGCGCCTCCAAAAGAAGCAGGCAGGGAGTCAGGTTTGGCGATGTAGCCTCACAAGCCCTGAAGACCTTTGCAACAGCCATGCTGGACTAAAGTCGTGCGATTCCTTCCTTCGAAATGTAGATCCTTCTGCAGGCAGTCAAAGACGCCCAGGGCTCTGTAGACGAAGACCTTGCCTTTGCGAAAAAGGCAAGGCCTGACGCTTTGTGCGGGTGGGGGCTTGTCGTTGGGAAAGTCCAGGCATCCTTGCAACTCTGAGTCATGCTGGCCGGGATGCATGCAGAACTGCAGCAAAGCTGTAAACCCATGCAGGTGCAGGAGCAGTGCGATGTCAAAAACAAGGAGTGGGACAAGCGCCAAGCGACACGCGCAGATGAGATGGAGGCTTCTGAGAGTGCTGCAGAAGTCTTCGGACTGGTGGAATGGTACTGTAGTGGTTTTCTCAAGACCTATAGCGGTCTTCTTGCGTTAGCAAGAGTCACTCAGAGATTCCATGCACAGAATACGCGGATACGTTGTTGATCAGAAAAATCTCAGAGCCCCTAAAGCAGATTGGAAGGCGGTGACGAAGGCCATTGAGATTCTTGATTCGGACGAGTCCTTTGATCTCTTTGGCAGGAGTCCAAGGAGGGAGTAGGATCAGAATCAGCTGAGCCGACCTGGTCCAAATGGAACCTTACTCTGCTGCCCAGATGAACATGGTGGTCGAAGTAGGTAGATGGCACTGGGGACCGTACTAACCGGCAGCCTCAATTTAGAGCCATAATTTTCTTTTCCAGGCAGCCATGATTTCTCTCAGTCCAAAGAGAGCACCTGCCAAGCGCAGCTAGCTAGCATGTTCTTGAGATTGCTGCCACACCCTTGACGCTTGCGCCTCAACACTGCATAGTGGCAAGTTTCTCTTGACACAGTGATGGGACTAGACACTGGTAGCAGGCGAACGGAGATCAATGGCAAATGGTTTGATGAAAAGACACAGACAGAAACGAGCTTACCATGGTTACATGGCTGTGCATGCACACCGTTTTCAAATTGCAAGGCAAAACCATGAGCCCCTCGTTGCTGCAGCTGACATCCCAGAAGGTTCGGAGGGTGTTGGCGAAGTCTGGTAGAGCTGTCAGCCGGATCTTATGAGCATGATGTGAGCTGCACTGTCAGCGGAAGCAAAAACAGGCCTCGGCCATGCCCGAGCAGATTTACAACAAGCTGCTGGCCTTGGGAAAGGCGCATGATCCCAGGCTGAAGTAATGCGAGCGCTAGTAGGGGAACAGACCGGCTTGATAGAGGCCAATCTTTGAGAGCCAAGCAATAACGCATCAGTAAAAACTTTCAAGGACGCTCGCCTGGTGACACTTTCGCTCGAAGCAAAGGTGGACGGCTTGGCAAAGGTGCCCTGCAACAGGATGAAATCTTGCTCTTGTTTTTGTAATGTGCGCTCCAATACACATCTTTCCGACTGAGGCAGCAGAGGTTCAAGCCATACAGGGGGTCACAAAAACTGTATAGCCTGACCATGGCAAAGGGCAGCGCCAACCTCCTTGTCGCGGC
>CAJNIZ010042690.1:40100-54061 GCA_905231905.1 Symbiodinium pilosum
TTTTCTTCTACGGCTCCTACTCTGGTGCGGGCAGCGGTCTTTGAGGCGCTGTCCAGTTTGTTAGTTTGAAGGTCACCCGAGACACTGTTTATTTGCAGCCAAAAGTGTGTCGTGAGAGGGTATGCAGCTGTTGCCATCATGCTTCTGAGGAGGTGCAGCATTTGTACCATGATTTTGCAGTTGCTTGCTTTGACAGCCCGTGCTGGCAGTCAATGAGTACAAACCACACACGCACGCCGACTTTAGCTTTCCCCTCCTGACGGTAAGACCACACAGCTCTATCTACCACTTCCTTTGTTTGCCCCAATCTCTCCCATGCGCCTATGCGGCTTTCGCATTTTGAGCTGCTTGGCCTGCTGGCGTTGCTTTGGAATGCTTGGCCTGAACCTGCACAGGCCGGTTCATAATTCGGATCACTCACAGGATGAGATGTCCACTGGCTTCTGAGGTGGAATCCCAAATCAACTACCAAGCTTTTCGTTCAGCAGGTGATGGGCTTCATCTCACCGAAGCTTCAGGGGGTTTCCGAGATGCCAGCGAGGCCATGCATCATATGGTTTTGTTGACCTTTAGACCGGATTTGCGCGTCCTGGAGATAGATGCTGCCTTTAGTGCTGCAGGTCGCGCTTTATGTTGTAACTCTACAACAAGGCCGCAGCGTAATATGTTCAAAGCTCACTATTCCTGCAGGCACTGGAGAAGACTGAGACATCGATGCATCGCCCGCAGTGCCACGCCACCAACTTTGAGGCTTCGCTTCGCAAAGGCTGGAAGGTCCTTGCTACAGTACGGGCTTTAGGAGAGATGCAAAATCTTGCAGTAGGATGAACACTTTCGCAAAAGGCCTAGGATAGCTTTCAGATTCTAATTCCCTGAAGGGCGCTTTGCTTCGGTGGTGGCGCGGCTCCATTGGCGCCCAGCGCCTGGGACGACAGATGTGCTTCACGTCCGAAACAACGCCTTTGACCTGCAGCCGGAACTGCCTCGAAGGCAAGAACTTGCCCAGTGAGTTGTGCTTGCTGAGGATCCTCTCGGACGTTGACGACACCATCAAGTGCTCTGGAGGGCCGCGCGGTGGTGGGGTCGACGAGCGTGGTTATCGGATCCTTGGGTGCATTGGGACCTGAACCATGCATCCGGACGCCGGCCACACAGGATCACACAGGCCTCTTCTCCGGGCTCCAGGTTTCTCTCACTGTAAGCTGTCTGCAACGACCTCCAAGGAAGGAGATCTATCCGGGAGCGGTGCAGTTCATGCTCGAGCTCTCGCGTGGCCGCGGCGAGAGTTCCTGGAGCAGTGACAGGACGGTTGCGTTGTGAATCCGTAGCTGCGCTAGCTGGAGAGGCACACAAGGCAGGGGATGAGATTTGCCCTGCTAGCTGCAGAGTTTTCCAGGCCGCCTCCAAGTGTGCGGCTTCTCTCAGCGCGGCCAGAAAAGCTTCCTGACGCATTTCGTTTCGATTCTGTTCAGCTAGCTGTCGGCTTTCTGATTTGCAGTTGCCAGCTGCAGGCTTGGCTTCCTGCGCATGAAGCCAACCAGCAAGGTTGCAGGGAGATGCAAATTTGCAGCCTATGGCTGACAGTCAGCGCGGTCCAAGACCTAAGCTTTCCTTCGGACAGATCCCTGCAAGGTTGCAAAGGAGTTTCGCCGAGTCGCTCGAGCTAATGCAATACCAAATTGGGGCATTGACTTCGAAGGCCAGGAAGGTACATCTGCGTCCGCATGTCCTGATTACGAAGCGGCTGAAATCTGCAGAGTGCATCGTAGTACTGGTACTGCATGAAGGGTTTTTCGTTGCAGATAAGAGCCCATCATCCGATCAATGCAATGCAGACACGCTCACTGCTGAAAAAATGACGGAAGTAGCCAGGCTCCAAATATGGTCGTCTCCGAGATGTGCTCCCAGCTCTGTTTGGAGACTTCCGGCCCTTCGGGCGCACCAAACTTAGGAACTGGGAGGCAGGGGTCCATGTGCGGAGATGTTTTCCACAGGCTTTGCCTTCTGCCTCTCTTTGTCAGGAAGTGTTGGGAAAGGATTTGGGCCAACAACAGGCCATGGCCTGTTGTCGTGGAGTCTCTTGCGTACCAGCTTGTGAATTGTAGACGCAGGCCATTTTCTTGGGCGACAATGGCCAAGGCGATGTCCAGGCATGCAAGCATTGCACAGGTTGCACAGTTTCAACCGTCTCCGTGCAGACAGTCTTTACCTTATGAAATTATGGCTGCATTGAATCGGCTGATCATCATACGCTGGGCTGTAGGGTGCGGGGATTTGGCTAGGCAGCCCGTGACATGGCCTCGTTTGGGCCGCCTTTCGTCGCAGCCTTTATCCACCGCGTGGCTGATGCCAAGGTTCCACGATGCTCTGCATACATGCATTTCAGTGCACAAGAGTTAGGACCGCGCGTTGAGTGATGAATATACAGGCAGAGGACAGCCCACGGATTCGTTACTTCAGTGGCTATCTTGAAGCTTCCAAGATCGCCCTCGAGAAGCGATTGATTTCTGAATCCGGTCACCTGCGAGTAGGGGAGGACACTTGGCCTGCAACAGCTTAGCTGGGTTTGATGAGTCAGCTTTATATTTGATGGCACAATTTTTCTCAGGATGTGAATTCTTCCAATCTGGCAGTGCTATGCAAGCTCAATGCTGCAAACCCACAGAAGTACTCTCACTACCCTTGCATCTCTGAGCATGGTGAACTGCTCTGGCCTGATGGTTCACGAGTGCCTGACAGCCTCGGCCTGCGGGTAGATGATCAGACGACCCGCCTTGGAAGTTGTGGCTCATCCAAAGCGATGAGGCAAATCAATCGAGGCAATCGCTGTGCACTTTTACTGGCGCAGCTAGATGAGTTTGCGCAGTGGGGCCAGCGAAGCATAAAGGGCTCCCCGCGGTTGCTGCAACAACTGTCTCGGTTGCTAGATTGGAAAAAGCGCGCGGCCGCTTTGCCAGAACTAGCACGTCTCAGCTACTGCGTTCTGAATGTACATGGCATCAGTGCCAGGTGCGGAAGCAGATTGACTCCATGGTTGCAGCGCTGAAAGAGGAGCAGGCTGCAGAAGTGAAGAAGAAGGATTACTGCATCGAGGAGCTGCAGAAAAACAGGCTGGTGGACTACTGGGCATTGGCGTCACACAGTCTATGCTGAGATCGAATGGAGGCTGGCGGCCGATGACAAGAAGCGCGAGAGCGAAGGCTTCTCTGCTGCGGCGGAGGCACTGCAGCGCTTGTTCGAAGACTCTGATTTCATGAAACCCCGGTGCCAAGCGGCAGCACATGTTAGAGATATTGGGCAGGACCTGAAGCAGAAGGTCAAAGCCGTCGATCTGCAAATGAAGGGAGTCGAGGCCAATTGAGCAACACTCGGCCCGCCCCAAGTCGTTTTTCTAGTGAAACCTGTTGTTCTTGTTCAGGGTGAAGTTGCAGAGCTGAAGAAGCAGCAGCCGCGCGGCTGCAGGGCGCACGCTTTCAGTGAGTATACTCACAAATTTACTGGAGCTGAAGTCTTGCTACTCGTACGGAGTCGTTTGCAGGGAGGTTGAGGGCATACTGTTGGGGCACGCTTCCGGGTGCGTAGGGCAGAGTCGGGAGAGACGGGGAGGCAGGGAGACGGTTGACCATAGATCGAAAGTCAAGAGGTTACATGGGGTCATTCTGAGCAAGCACTGCGATGCTGGCCGTGCCAAGGAAGCTGGCTGCACAAAACAGGGAGAAGGAGAACAGCGAGTTCCAAAAAGTTGTTGATGAGCAGCGTCAGACGCAGGTGTGCTCGCTGCCATCATCTTTGAACCTTGATGAAGTGAACAAGTTGGTATAAATTGGTGTAAGTGCAAGCATGCTGTTTCCTCAGGCTCATGGTAATGATCATGACTTGCAGCAGGCAGTGCCTGGCAGGTTTTGCTGAAGAAGGCCCTCGGGGTCCTAGCAGCCTTCTACAACAAGAAGGAGGATGACTCTTTCCTCCAGAAGGCCACCAGACGGCAGCAGTCGTACCTGCAATGCTGACTGTGCTTGATGAAGGCCCACCCCAAAGAGCCAGAAACCTTCCGCAGCTACAAGAAAAGCTCAGCCAACAACGGCGCTGCCTGGCCGAGCATTAAGAATCTCAGGTCCAACGCTTAGCTTGGAGGCCTCAAGCTGGTCTGAGGTTATGATGATGCTGCAGCAGCTTGTCGCAGATGCCAAGGAGACGCGAGCAGCACGAAACAGCATGAGTAGTGACACGATCAGCAAACATAGTTTGTGTCAGGCCGCGGACGGTAGGCCTTCGCAACCGCGGAAACTGATGGCTGTGTGCAGCAAGAGCTCAAATCTTGAAGTCTTGTGCCATGGCAACTTCCACATGCCATGCAGTGCCTTCCTGCGTAACTTGTATAACCCTAGTTTCCATATCAAATTTCATTCGATCTTGGCGGGTTGTGCAGGTATCGTCATGCGCAGACACCATAAACCCTAAACGCTATTGCAAGATGTGAGTCCAACACAGGATCCTACAATTAGTGCTTTCACGTCCGCGAGGGAGTGGACATTGCAATTACATTTCCTATCTCCCCCCGCTAAGCTTGGGGGGATCCCTATACAATCCACATCCAATCCCTATATAAATCCACATAAACCCTATATCAAGGTTTAGGGAAAAGGGCACGATATGAACCGAATCCTGGGCAGCAGGAGATGGAAGCAGAGTCCACAGCAGCAGAGCGGGAGGCGCAGAAGGATTACGAGGATTTCGGCAAGGCCATGACATGGACATGCTAGATCCTACTATAAAGAAAGTGGGACCCGTAGGGTAAGCCCATCATGAACTCGCCCAACATGATGCCCTTAAGTATGAGAAGTGAATAGGATCAGAGGGGAGTTTAATATCCGGATGGACAGCTTCCCCAAACCCAATGGTAACGCACTCAGTTTGGTAGAGAATCATTGTGAGCAGATGCATGAGCAAGTAAACGATGGTAATTTTTGGCTGTGCCATTCAATCACAATGCCTGTTCCAAAGAGTTGTCCGAAGCCGCGGGGGGGGGGCGGGGGGGGCNNTGGGGAGGGCGGCGGGTCGGAGTTTTGGGTGAGGTGAAGCCAAAAGACTTCTCACATTTCTGGAGCATTGGCAGTCGGTGGCCTTCTGCTGTTTGCTGAACCCGACGTGCTAGTCAAATAACATGGTTAGCTTGCTCGCCCTATGCCGGCCATGAATCACAGATGAACCTGTTTCGTACGGTGAGGTTTCCAACTGTCAATTCGCTTTGGCATTGGTTCATGCTTTGGTTTGCAAGTAGCGAAAGGTGGGCTGATACGTTCTCTTGGTGCCAGGAAACCAACACAGCTCTAGCCACCAAGGGCAAGGAGCTTGAGGATCAGGCGTAGTGTTTCAGGCGGCAGGTGGCAAACTCTAGCATTGGAAGCCCTGGAGGCTGAGCAGAAGGCAAAGCTGACGGAGAGGATGGTCCAAGCCCATCAGTCTGAGAAAGGCTCCGCTAAGTGAAGCCTTTCAGTACTCAGATGTAATCCGCTTTGATCCTTGCTTCAAGGTGCCAAGGCCGAAGTCGAGAACTTGGCCGGGCTCGAGGGCGACCTCCACGAGACTTGCGACTTCACCGTGCAGAATTTCGATGCGAGGCAACGGGCCAGAGCAGAGGAGGCGCTTTTACAATGCAGCTTCTCCACACCAATGTTTACCTTGAGCGTTCGAAACAATGTGGTTCCACGCCTTTGGTCTGAGCCAGGTTGAGGCTCTCCTGGAGGCCAAATCGAATCTCTCTGGTGCCAAGTGATTCGTGGCATTTCGCAGCCGTCGCGCAATGGAGACCAGGCACGCGAGCCTTGCAGAGTTAAGCTCGGATGGGCCAGAATGCTTAGGCTGCATCTCCTTTGAGCAGGATGTGTCGCCTTTGCAGACGCGCTCTGGAAAAAATGCCTTAGAGATCGGACTGTTTGAGAGCAACGACGCCCCCAGTCTCCGCTTCTTGCATCTTCTTGCCGTGCTTTGGAGTGTTCAGCCTTTTCACTGTGCGCCTGTAGCCACAGCCATAAGTCGCCGCGTAGGACCAGCACTGCAATGTTTCTGTGTGTTACTACGCCTTCAGCATGGATGCAACATGCACATGTGACCTGCACCCTGCCCTTGCGCAATTCACAGCAGGCTTGCCTCTCAATGCCCTGTCCACGATTGCAAATGCCGCACAAAACTGAACCCCTTAGGACCGGTAGCTCTTCTTTCCTCACACACCACAGCACGCCCATCCCTAGCACTTGCCAACCAGGGGGTTAGGCTTGGCATGGCCGAGCAAAGTGCCGCGAGCCATGAGCAGGAGTTGAAGCGTGAGCCGAAACCCTGGGACCGAGATCGACGTGAAGCTTCCGACCGGGATCCTTATGGAAGCACGCCGCCAGCGAGAAGTGCCTACGATGCCTATGGGCGTCGGTATGAGGATTTGTACAGGGACCCGTATGGGCCTTATGGGTCCTATCCCGGGTATGATCCACATTACGATCCCTATGCAAGGCATCATTACCCACCACCAGCATATCCAGGATATTATCCACCACCCGGTTATGGCTATCCGCCGCATCCACCACACGCATACGGGCCTCCTGGATATCCTCCACCAGGCAGTCGTTTTTTCTGTTTGGCCATGTGTCGCAGCATTAGTTCGTCGCTTAACAGAGGGCACTATTTGATTCTGCCAGGATATCCACCACCGGGCTACCCACCTCACTACCCGCCGCCTGGCTACCCGCCACCTGGCTATCCGCCCCCAGCGCCGTCCGACAGGCGGGAAGGACATATCCAGATCACAGCTTGAAAGAGAGAATCTCAAGGACAAATGCAAAGCCTTTGTGACTTTGAAAGCTTCAATTTTCTCGGCTTTGCTGGTGCAGAAAGAGTCCCATGTCCCATGTCCTGTCAGGGAGCCTGCGAGGAGGCAGTGCAAGCTCACTGCAGGGCTGGATTCGGGGTTGAGTAACCTTGGAGTGTTGGTCCAGCAGGCTTTCCACGGACTCTGCCCTACAGGTTCAATTTTGAAGACAAGTTTCTGTGTATTGAGGTTGCTTCCCTTCGTGACATGCGTTGTACTGCTGCGATACATACAGCAATGATGCGCGCAAGAGCACAGCCCCTGATGCCCCTGATGACTTGTCCGTGATGCGGGAGGAGCCGGTCGCCCAGAGGTGGAAAGGGCTCGAAGAAGGGCAAGGACACTGGGCTGTTGCGAATGCTGAGGGATTGAGGATTCTTGGGATTCAAGGTTTGAACCTGGTTGGCATGTCCAGCGACACAGCGGCTTGTCCTCTTGCAGCGAAGCGAGGACTCAAGTCGCGCTAAGCGCAAGCGCGACGACTCCCCGGATGATTCGGGCACCATTGTAAATGGAGCCGATATCAATCTAACTTTAGCAGAGGCCAGCCAACTCTCAATTGCATTCACCGTTGAAATCTCTCTTGTAGCAGTCGTCTGCCTACTGACGCGGGTGCCTAATCTCTTGGATTCCCTGCAGCTGCAGGTTTTCCCGCGGCTTACGAAGGCTGCGAAGGCCCGGTACGCTTGCTGCACTGATTACCTATCTGGGTACCTGATGCTGCACGTAGGAAGCGTGACGCATTGTATTGTTTTGTAGCGCATTCAACTGTAGGGTGTTGCATTATATTGTACCGTATGTGTATTGTATTGTTTGCGACTGACGTGCCTTTGGATAACTGCTCTTCTCTGTGATCGGAAGGAGCAGGAGGGAAGCCGCTTCCTGCAATGGAAGCTGGCCGGCAACTGCAATCAGGAGGAAAAGGCCAAGATCTACGACTTGGCAATGCCTGAGACGGCCCGACCATGTGTGGGGATCAGGAGCGAAGCAGTTTAGGGGGTAGCTCCGGGATCCCGGCAGTTTGTAGGTCAAGCTGTCCAGCGATGCTTTCGGCAACTTTGTGGTGCAGAAGCTCCTGGAGTACGGAACGCCCGAACAGCTTGAGGCAACCTTCCAAAAGCATCATCAAAGTATACTTAGTTAACTTGGTTAGTGTTGGACGCACCGAGTGCATCGATAGAGCTGCTGAAGTTGGCCGTGTCAGCTAGACCAGTGACGCCCGCAGAAACCAGCCCTCGTGAGTGCATCAGGATCCTTCGGAGCTTTGAACACAAATTGGGCTCTGATAGGCTTCAAGCTAGACATGAGCATGCGCAGGGTTCAACGGGTATTAGGCAGTCCTTGTCAATTTCAACAGCTCATTCTGCCAGCATCAAGACACATGCATGGAGCTGTGGGCCTAGGTGATGCATTCAAGAGTCAAAGGCCATGCGGCTGGGACGCAGTCAGTGGAGCTGCTTGGGCAGGTCTCCTTTGTCGTAGCTCAACCCAAGGTGCTTGAGCTGTCTGAGCATAAGTTCGGCTGTCGGGTCATCCAGAAGATGCTGGAGGTGTTCCCCTCGCACCACAAGGCTTCTATCGCTGCAGAGCTCCGGGACAAGGTCGTCCAATGCATTTACGACAGTCATGGTCACTTACTCAGAACATGCTCGGACATGTGGGGATGGAGATGCAGCCTGACCAGAGGCGATACGCTAGAGAACAAGCGTGAAAGTGCGTATGCCCGGCAATGTGCAATTCAGGCAATCATGTTGTCCAGAAGATCGTGGAAAACATGAACACGGATGCCAGCGACTTTGTCATACGCGCCATTGCCGCGAAGGCAACGGAAATGGCTGCGCACATGCAACCTGGTATGGATCAGGACTTGCTTAGATTTCCGGCTTGTTTATGGGGCGTGTCCATATGTTCGGCCAGGTGTCGTCTTCCATTTTGGTTTAGGTTTGTTTGTTCTAACCAGCCTTCAAGGTTTGGATGTCGGATTATCCAGAGACTCCTCGAGAACTGTGATGCGGAAGAGCTTGCAGTTGTCCTGGATCCCATTGTTGCTTCAGCCGGGAAGCTCGCCAAGGACTTGCTAATAAAGCTCTTGGTGCTTGTGCCTCTATGAACTCAGCAAGCATTTTGCATCCTAGAGTGGAGCCCGCAAAGAAATGACCCGGAGGGAGCCGACACTTTGCACCTTTTGAAGAGAACACCTTGAACCTAGTAAGATATAGGGGTCATATAGGGATAATGGAAAAGAAAATGGAAACTACTATATTATAATAGCATATATATTGGGGTTATATTGAGTAGTGTTTCCTCCAATCGGCCTGGGCAAGCCATTTGACCCTTGATGCCAAAAACTTCTACAGCCGCGCTGTGCGGAGTTGCAGATCTGCAAAAGCTAGTCTACTTGCAGTGAATGTACAGATTAAGCGGCGGTAAACAGCAAACGTGGCCAGCATGATTCGCACACTCCTGGAGGACAACCATGCGAATTATGTGCCTCGGAAACCTGTGTGTTGCAGGATGGCTCAGATGACAAATGTAAACCCACACAGTGGAGGCAGCTTTTGTGCTCTTGTGCTTGTCACAGGTGATCCAATGTGTCTTGGAGCGGGGGCGCGAAGAGGACAAGCGCAAGATAGTCCAGGCAAGCAAAACCTTGAGGGGAGCTCAGCAGGCAGCACGGGCCTTTTGATGGGTAAACATGTTCTGACAGGCCATTCGGGGAAGCATACTTGACTTCTCGAAGAACAAGGTGAGCAATTTAAAAGGCACCACGTGAACAAGGTCTATCTGATAGAATTTTGGTTTCAGGTCTCCAGCAATGTGGTTGAGAAGTGCTTCGAAATCACTGCGATTGGCGTTCATGCGGAAGAGCTGGCAGATGAAAGGCACGTGTGGATATTGCTGTGCCTTTCTTGCATCATTCCCGTGCAAGATCCGCGCTGATGCGCGCGATGCTGGGCGCTTCCTCAGATCCTGCGGCACCCATTGCGAAGCTCATGAAGGACTCAACGACCTAGTCTGCAGCACATGACATGCAAGCTTCGAGGACCGCTTTGGTAACTACACCGTCCAGCGGATCATTGAGTACAGCCGTGGCCACGACTGGGAGGAGCTGTGCCAGCGACTCGAGGACAGGTGCAGTGCTGCTCTGACCGAGAAGATAAGCAGACCCCAATAGGTACCCGGTACCCCCAATTTTGGGAAACCTCCATGTCGTTTGGACAAATTGCCAGGCAGCGGCCCAGGACCTCAAAAAGTCCCCTACTGGGCAGTACATTATCACAGCGCTGCAGAAGAAGAAGGCTGCGATGGCAAGATCCTAGTGCCCACCGGAAAAAAGTGCGGACTGGCCACGGGGACCCACATGAGCCACAGTCTAAACTATTTGATGGGGTTAGAAAACTCTATTGGGGTTCTTAAGGCAGCTACTAGGAGTTTAGACCGTGGCCCATGGCTTACATGATTGTAGCATTCTGTTAGGCTACGTCGGGGCCAAGGCGAAAAGTATAGCGACTCTTGTCACTCCAACAAGTTGAGTTGTTTCCCAAAATCAGGGCACCCCAATATAGACCCCGATGTATTATGGTCCTTGTTATAGGGACCCTCAAAAAGGTACCCCTAATTCTGGGGAAACCCCAAGTTGAGTTCTTATTTGGAATCTCGCGGCCAAGGCATCCCTCACCATCATGTACATGCTGGTTGGTGTTCTGGTAGATGTCGGCAGCTTAGTCTGCGCGGTCATCGCTGCCTTTTCAGATTTCACGCCTTCGTCTTCTCAAGATTGGATCGTGTCGTGTTCACTCACTGGCTCTAGGTGATGAGTGCCGTGTCTGCGTCAGAGAAGGTGTCGTCAACTTGCTGTCAACTGTTCGAACGACCTTTCCTTGTGTTGTGGTTTCAGTGCAGGAGAGGCTTGCTGCCGCCTTTATTGCCGGAGAGCTCAGGCAATGTGTTCTCCCATCGCTAGCTTATCATTTGTCCTTGGCTTTGATGTTGGCCCGTGGCATGTGCTGTTTCTGCAACTGTGGTGGTCCAGACTTTCTGCACAGTCTGCGCACAATTTTTGACTGAAGCAAGCTTTTTTTTTTGTCAAGCTTCGAAACCTGGCAGGGAGGAGCTGGCCAAATCAAACCGTCATCAGGACAGCTCCAACGTTATCATTCGTTCAAGGTTGACGTGTGGGGTCTACTGTACTTTGTGGCAGGACGTCTGTTTCACGCAGGAGGAGTTTGGACAATTCATGATGGAGCCAGGCAAGGTCCAGTGCAGAAATTCTTCGGGCATAGGTTCCAGTAGTACTAAGCAGTTCTTGGAGTTGCAGGAGATCTTAGTCTTTTGCTGCAGGATGACAGTTTCCAGCAATTACAGCAGCTGCTGCCATGGCTGTTAGGTGTAGGTTACGTTGCGCTCCGTGGAGGTGTCAGACGGGTTGCCCAAGACTCCGGAGTAGACGTCGTGACCATGGCAGACATGTTGGACCCTTGGTTGCAAGACTCAAGGGTGCCTGGGCTGGTTTCCATCACATGAAAAAGTAAAGGCCGCAGTTGCATGTGTTAATGACATTCCTGGCACTGAGTGGCAGATGTGCACAATTGCAGAGGAATTGCATGTTTGTTCTGCTGCTGTCGTCGTAAGCCTAATGGCGCAGGATGTGGTCTATGAGGATTTCTCCAAGGGCAACTTGGCCATGTTCTGGAGATATTGACAAGGTGGTCATTCCTCAGGTTCTGTTTTAAATGGTGAGACCTGCAGGGTGCCCAAAAGCTCAGGATTGCAACATAAAGGACCCCCCGTTTTATGATCTTACACAGCGGCACATCCTCAGGTGGCAGAGGCTTGGGCGCATGGCACTTCTACATTAGCATCCCAAACAACACATTCTGAGTAGGCTTCAGATAGCCAGCCTTCACAATGCAGCAGTAGACAAACAGATCCGCAGAACATCTAGGAGGAGCAAGTAAGAACCCCATGGAAGGCTGATGCTGTGTAGAGGCACTCGGCGACAAGCATTGTCCGTGACATGTCGGTTGCATCTAGATCCATCTTTCAAAGGCCTAGGGAGACCTAGAAACCACACCTGCCCCGCAGCAGACTATTCGTGAGAAGTTCGGACATCCCCCAGCAGATGCAAGCTGCGGTTGGACCTTCTTCATTTCGGTTTTTGGTCGGTTGCGGGCTACAGGGCTAGAAGAAAGCACTTGAAGTCGCAGTTTTGGCATCAGTGGAAGAAGAACATGCAGGTACGGATGGCATCACATTTCCGGAAATTGCTTCTTGGCCTGCTTAGCATTATAGCAAAGGGGCTGCGGCTAGGGTTTGGACAGGTCAGTCTTGCCAGGGTGAGAGTTCAGAGATCTTGCATTGAGAGGGTGCCTGAGCACAGGAACACAGGACTAGAGCCAGGTCGGCTTGTTGTCGGATCATTCTTGGGTTGCTACATTGCTCAGGTTGAGCTTATGCTCAGCATGCGGGGAACGAATCCAGCTACGGTTAAAGACTGCAAAGAGCAGTGCCTCGGCAGATTTGGGGTAGCAGACGGCGTAGCCGGCAGAAAACCAGGCTCTTGCACCCGAGAGCTGGCAGGCATGCAGTGTTTCGGCATACATACGAGCTTTGCAGGCATACAGGCATACATGTTTGTAGTGCGGGCCACCATGCATCATAAGAAAGTACGAACAACGCCCCTCGACCTACGAAGTTAAGCGGTGGAGAGCCCGCCTAGTGGCGACAATTCTGTTGGAAATGGCCTTCGTGTGAGTTGAATGCTGTTTGCATATTTTTTCCTGGAATCAGGCACCCTTGCCTTCCGGCACGGATCTTGCATAACTTGAAGTTGAATTCAGTTTAAGGATTTGAGAATGCAGTCCGGTTTGAGGGTTTTACGGTTGTGCGGGGCCTGGCAAGGCCCTTACTTGTTGCTGCCGTCATTGGATGTATGTGCGTATAATTTCTGCAGAATTATGACGCAGGTATATTGCTAGGCCCGAATCACTGCTTGTATTTGGTCGTAAAAGCTTCTTCACCAAGGCTTTCCTGAAATCTCATTCATGGCCTTTTTTCAAACGACATTTGCAACGATGCGAGCTGTCACTGACACCACTGCGCTATTCTGGCTGGGCGTTCTTGCCACCGAACTTTACTTCTTTCTGCAGGTGGTAGCAATGCTATGCGTAACAGGGACGCTGTCAGGTTAGCTTGTACTTGGCAGGCCATTGTTTTTCCATTTTGTTTGTCTTCACTTTTGGACCTGGTCCTGGATACAGCAGGTGATGAAGGAAGCTGAGTTTTTTTTTTTTTTTGTGCTCATGGCCCGCTATCTTGAGGCACCACTTGCCATCCTTCCGCCTCCATGCTTTCGGTTTTCATGGTGCGCATGTCATGCGTCAAGTTCCCAAATGCCTGGAATGCTGCACTGAGCCTGCAGCTGCGCATCCGACAAGACTTGAAAGTCGAACAAAAGCGTATGTTGCTTCAAGGATCCGCGCTACGAAAAAGATGATCAAGCAGTATACGGAGGACAAGCCTGAGCAATGCTACCATGCCGATTGCACTTCTTGATTCCTGTTTTCCTGGCCAGCTGTCGAGGACACCAGTGTGGCCGTGCATCTTGCTTGCAGACCAGCACGAAACGAGAGCACTTGTGCTTTACTTTGCGGAGACGAGCCCTTGTACATGAGGCTGAAAGAGCTGTCAAGCTTGCGCGGGGACATCCAAATGTTTTTGCAGCACGACAAGGCCTGCTGATGGTTGTTGTTCCTTTCTTAGACATGAGAGGATGCCCTCCCTTGTGAAATGTTGGCCACTCAAGTCAACTGGCGAGGGCTTGACCCCAGGGCTCATGTAGAGGCTCAGCGGCGCAGAGACAGCCAAGTTCCCTAACCTTTCTATCGACCCCCTTCCCGGCATAGACAACTTGTCAGGTATCCCAGACATTCACGGCTCAGAGCCATTACCGCTTTTTGCTCACTTGGTAGTCGAGCAACAAGAGGTGTCTGATAGGGTAATGGATACGTGAAGGAGGAGAGAAGCATGTAACAGCTCTGTCTACCTTGCAAGATGCCCTATTAATAACCTGAATTTATTCTTTTCCATTATCCCAATA
>CAJNIZ010042691.1:0-16067 GCA_905231905.1 Symbiodinium pilosum
GATTTGGCTTAGAGGTCTTGACAGGCTTTTTGATCGACTTGTGCCTCTACAAACTAAACCCTCAATCCTAAACTGGGTTGCTGTTAAGGAACTTAAATTAAGTTACCATAATGGGTATATATATAGTAAATAGTAGGGTTTCCCCAATATAGTAACTTAATTTAAGTTCCTTAACAGCAACCCAGTAAACCCTGAGCCCTAAACCTCTGAACCTGAAACCGTTCCATCTGCTGGGGTCTGCACGTACACAGACGAAGCGGGGCTTCCTTTTCGCAGACTTTACGTTGGGGGAGGGGCGGAATTCTGAGTACCCAGAAGTATGTAAAATGATGGCCTTTATGGCTGTTATTTTGGATTTAGGGCCATTATTTTACATACTTTGGGAGTTTAGGTAGGGGTTACAGGTATTCGTGTTTCAGGGAAGTCAATAATCCCCTCCGTTAAGAATGAACCTCCACAAACCTCGAACAATGAATATGCATGCACAAATTTGGTGGGGGGGGATGCGATTTATTGGGGTGAATTAAGCAGACTTAGAAATTGCATAATCCTATTAACCCCACTTACCTCACTCATCCCTAGCAACCTGCCCACCTGAACATTCGGAGCTACACGAGGGATCCTCGGGCCTCGTATGTAGTCCCATTTTGGGTTTGTCATGTTTCTTGGGGTAAGCATCTAAGGATATATATATATATATGTATGTTTGAAGGATTTTGGGCCCAAAGACCATACTATATAAGGTTTTTAGCGGATTTTGAAGCTTAGGGTTTGAGTAAGGGGATTGCGATATAGTACCCAGAAGGGTGGGAGGTTGTGGGAAGAGGCGAGGAGACGTGGAAATTCAGAAGTTCGGGAGAGCAAGTCCTGGAGTTTCTCCCTACAGGGTTTAGGGTTTAGGGAAAACTGAACCAGAATCATTCACGAGAACTCCACGCATCACCCTACTTTTAAAGAAAGAAACGACATCTTTGCGCTACACTGCACGGCAATACTTCTCTTCTGAAGGTAGCTCAAATTCTGGTGCCCAACTCCTAAGATTTCGCCATTTGGGCTTTGGGTTTTGGGTTTGGGGTTGGGTTAGGGTTAAGAGTTTCGGGTTATTTTGGGACCTCAACCCTGAAACCCCCAACCGCCCGTTCAGTCACCATGGGCAAAACAATAGACTCAGCACATCAAACAGTTCAGCAAACAAGAGCTCTGTATTGGGCTGACAGGGTGCCCAGTTGTTTCTATAATATTTACTCATAGGCTTCCATGTAGTTCCATTTGGGTGGCGTATTCTAAGCCCTTACCAAACCAAATTACTATAGTTTACCATAAGCCCTAGCACCTAAACCGCCCCAAATCCTAACCCTATCTCCCAACCCTTCAGATCAGGAGGTATTCTCTCAAAGTCAAAGCAACCGAGGAGAAATTGATGACCACTACACCATGACTCCGGAATTTCTATGCAAGGAGAAGCCCAAACCCTTCACTGTGCGGTACTTTACAGGCCCCCAAAACATCTGTGAGTAGGTTCCCTTATGCAAGAAAGAAGGGAAATAATTAAATATCTTGAAGTGGCCCCATTTAAACTTCAAATCTACAACGCTACAGAACAGCCCCAAACACCCCTAAACCCTATACCCTAAATCCCTCCATGGCCTGGCCTCCGAATTAGAATTCGTTTGCTGGATCTGGCATGGACCGGTGGGCCGTGTTCGAGCCGCACAGTTGTCCGGTTTAGGGCACATGCGAGCGTCTCGACGCGGCCTTAGGGATATGTAGGGACTACAAATGGATTCTGGGGGTTTGGGTGTTGCTTTAGGGGCCCTCTTCTGAATTCAAGAGGATAGCTGTAGGGATACATTCCGTTTGTATCAATCGAGCGCGGTGGACAACCGAGAGTTCAATACGGATAGACGAAATGCGCTTGTAAGACTACTCTTGCTATCACTTGGAAACCGCAGACATTTGGTAGTTTCCCTAAATAAGGGGACCCCAATCTAGACCCCAAATACTATAATCCTTATTATGGGGATCCCCAAAAAGGTACCCCTAATTTTGGGAAACTCCCATTACTACCCTGGCTAAATGCCATTTTACGCGGAAGCTGCTGGGTTTTTGTAAACGAGGACATTGCGCCAGGAACCAGAACATGGCTAACAATCCCTATGTACCGCCGCTTACGCTATGTACGGTTGTTTGCATGTTCTTTTCCACCATCCCTGTATACTCCCTATTTGGCGTGGCGCCCAATCGCCTTCTGCAGACTGTGGAGTAGACCTAAACTCCCCAAGTACCATCTAAAAAGCCCAGGTGCCCATACAAAGACCCTATTTGGGTGTAGTTCGGGGTTGCTGGCGCCCTCAGTCCCTACATGAGCCATGGTCTAAACTCCTAGTATCCCACTTAATAAGCCCTATAGTAGTCCCCTATATAATCCCCTATATAACCCCCTTTAAGGAGTTTTGACTATGGCTCACATATTCCGAAGGCTCCCCACGCCTAAACCCTACAAACCCTATTGAAGGGTCCCCGTTTTTGAGTCCTGGAAGACCTGAAGGGCGCGGCGCCCGGCAAGATCGCGGCATGTTCCCCAAAACGAATTAAGGTGTAGAGGATTAGGGATTTGAGGTTTTGCTGCTAGAGATGTATGTTTGATGGGTGATGAACACACAGGGTCCATGTAGCGGTATCGTAATTGCATGGGAACCACTTTGGGCATCTCCTTCTCCTAAGATTAAGAACCCGACCCCCCTGAATAATGAATCTACCCGATACGCTAGAACATATTATGGTGAGAATATCTATTTGTTGGTTTAGGGTAACCCTAAACCCCAAACCCTAAATCTTAGCCAAAAATTCATCTTAGCGCTCAGGCTGGTGCTTTTCACCCAAGCGCCGGGATGCCCATGTAGGTATATTGTATATACCTAGGGCCCATGAAGGTTACCATATTTTAACTACTGTCGGGCTCTCACACATGTATATATATATATATCTATATACTATATATATATATATGGGGGGGGGGGTGAGCGTACATATCTATATATGTGTGGGTGTATACATATCTATAGTATAGAGGCTACAGCTACATGAGCCCACTGGGTAGTCTTATAGGTATAGCGCCTCTGCAAATTCAGTATGTGGTTCTACTGCTCTCGCTCTTCTTCCTGCGCTGCATACGGAATGTCGCCCTTGCGGCTACTATCGTTTTACTGTACCTAAACCCCCAAAGTATGTAAAATATTTGCCCTAAGCCAAAAATAACAGCCATAAAGGCCAGTTTTTTACATTATTGGGGGGTCCAGGTAATCCTTCCTGGGCTGTACTGTGCCTCAACCTTACACACTCACAAACTTACTGGTGGTTAGTAGGGAATGAGGAAACACTTGAAATTTAGGGATTATATGCCCTGATTCCTTACCAACCACAAGTAAGTATGGCAGGGTCTTTTTGCTACGCATTGTTTGAACGATGCAGCTGCCAAGCCACTTTGGGCTCGGCATCCGGAAGCGGAGCATTAACTCAGGTTTAGGGTTTAGGGGTTAGGGGTTGCCCTTAATCCTAAACCCTAAACCCTAATCCCTAAACCCTAAACCCCAATCCCTAAACCCTAAACCCTAATCAACCCTAAGCCGCCTGAAGGGCTCAGGGTTTGCCTGGACCCTCCTATGTCGTGCCTTTTTGGGTTGCCACCCTCCCCCCCCAAGTATAACTCGGTTTATACCCTGTATAAACCCTATACACACCCTATACAACCCTACATGGGCACTCGGATCGCCCGAAACCCTAAACCCCCAGATCGCCAGAACAGTATCATGAACAGAGACCCCATCGCGTCACTGCACTCGCATCAAGTAGGCGATCAGTTCATCCTGCAACTGCATTGAGGGTTTACCTAAACCCCCCAAGTACGTAAAATACTAGCCCTAAACCCAAAATAGCAGCCATAAAGGCCATTATTTTACATACTTCTGGGGTCCAGGTAGGGTTTAAAGATTGTACCCTTGAGGTTGTAACCTCGGCTTTGGGTCAAAAAAGCCATGAATGAGGGCTAGTTCCATTGCTTGGGGATGAAAGCCCATGGGTACAAACCTTGAGGGTTCAAAGGAAAACCTAGGTTGCTGGTAAGGAACTTCAATTAAGCTACTATAATTCAGGAAACCCTACTATCTACAGTACACCCATAATATGGTAACTTAATTTAAGTTCCTTAACAGCAGATCTCAAGACGGCCCCAAGCATGAAGAACTCCCCAAAAAAGCCACTTGCCCATATCGCCGGTTACTGGATCGCGGTTTAGGGTTTAGGGCTAAGGATTTAGGATTTGGGGTCATATGTTGGTATACTAGACTGAGGAAATAATGGGTGATTGTAGCTAGGCTATGCTGTGCGTACCTAGACCGTCCGACTACCCTCTACATTCAGGCCCAGGAAAGCCACTATTAGGTTATTAGGGGCCGTATAACCCCAATTAAGGTTACTAGGAGGGTCTTGGAGCCCCATACGCTATGCCGCCCTCTTATAACTCCAAGCGAGGGCACTAGGAAGGCTTGGTACTTACTTGGCACGGCATGTACTCCAAGGTCATGCAGGCATGTTTCCATCAGGCACTTTAGGGTTTAGGGATTATTTGCGCGTAGTCTGACATGCGCTTGAAAAACTATCAGGACTAAGCTCTTTCAACAGGCTAATGGTCGCGGATGTAAAAGCACGACCGCCAAAACTAGTCTGCATCCAGTGTCCATAGTTCAGAAGGAGTTCCGCATAACGTCCTGTCTTAGGTGGACGCCCCACCCAGTAAAAGTGACTATAAGGGATAATAGGGGTTGTATTAAGGTCCTCTTATATTCTTATTATGCCACTATTACAGGGTGGGGGGAACTCCTAAGTCCTGTCAGTCACAATAGTAAGACTGGATTAGGTGGCTCACGTCAAGAGGGAGCTTTGCCGGTGCGTCCTCAGATCCCCTGGGTAATGTTTATGTACATAAGTTATCTGCACTCAACCAAGACCATAAACCTGAATTCCGAACCCTATACGCTAAACCCTGAACCCTAAACCCTAAATCCTGAACCCGACAAAACAAAATCTTCAATCACAAGCATCCCGAAGACAAACCCGTTTGTTTAACTTCCAACTCTGAAAAAGCCATCCTGGGATTTGCGAAGGGCTTCCCAAAGAAGGGGTTAGGGTTTAGGGTTTACGGTTTAGGGTTTAGGTTTAATAGGGTTTAGGGTTTAGGGGTCAGGGTTTATCAACAACGAAACGTACCTACATCATCCACTGAAATCCCCGATGCAGGATACCATGTACATATCACCAAAGCACACCCGAAATCGCTTAAATGCTTGTAGCCTCAACCCTCCACTAAAAGGTTCAAGGGACTAAGGAACTTCTTATAACTGGCCTGATAATCCTAAACCCTAAACCATATATGTCCCTATGTATCCCTGCAACCATTTGAAAGAGACCGCTGCGGTCCGCATGCCGGCAGACAAGCGCCGAGTCGGCATGAAGAGTCTTGGCTTGTCGTGCAGCGTCCTCGTTGGCTGTGCATGCGCGGAGGGTTTTACCCAAAGCCTGCTTCGTAGTTCCGCTCCGGGTGGTTATTGTAATCCCTTACCGAGAAAACAGAACAAGTCCCTTAAAAAGGAACTACATAGGAACACATGGGTAATAAGGTTCTCTGCACGACTCGGAGTAGGTGTATGGTTTGGGGTATAGGTTTGCAGAAAGCCAGTATTCGGGCAGCGAGGTGCAAGATTTTAAAGAATATCCATGTCTCGGTCTCGGTTTTGGCGGCACTCCAAAAAGGCAGAACGCGGAATCCGTGGCCAGTTGACAAATCGGTCCAGGAAAGCCGTATCTGATTTGTTAAATCGTGATGTAGTTCTGCATAGCAGCTACAGTTGTAAAACTACAGCATGTCAAACCTTATTCCGACTATTTCTAGGTTCCCCAGTAAACCCTAAACAATAAGGGTACGCTTTTTCCTACCACTGGGGTACCTAGATTTAGGCTTCCACAATATGTATGCATGGTAAGAGCGCCGGTTTAGGCTTTAAGGTTTAGGGTTTGTTTTAGAGCTTAAACTTTAGGGCATAGTAAAGAATAAGTAAAGAATAAGATAGCAACGGCCGATACACCGTTGTGCAAATTTCAACTGCTCTCGCCGTCTCACTTGATTTGGCCACCTTCGTCGTACAATAGCCCCCACTCTCTCAAACGCTAAGCCTTAAACCCTAGACTCCTACCTAAACCCTAAACCCTAAACCGCGTGTTATCATCTGGGTACTACAGCAAGATATCATCTGAGAACTACTACTGTAGATCTCTTTCAAGAGGGTCGCTGAGGTTACATGGGGATATATTGGGCTTGGTGCTTACGGTTTGAGGCGTAGGGACAAGTCCCTCATACAAAATGATGAGCAGTCGTGGGTCTAGCTGTGGCGTTTGTTGGGGAGAAACAGTCAACATGAGCATAACTTGGCTATTCTAAGTTTTGAATCTGCCTAGGTGACTGAATAAAGTGATCCCATTATGACATAGGTGAATGCTTGGCAGCTTGCACAGGTGAATATATGTCCACTTGCTTGATGCTCCTTGGTAGGTCTAACCCAAATCCTGGCTTCTGATGACTAACTTCCTCTCACTCAAACCCTAAGCCCCCAGCACAAAACCATAGACCCTAAATTCTAATCCCTAAACCCTAAACTCTAAACCCTAAACTCTAACCCCTACACCCTGAACCCTAATCCTTCTGTCATACCTATAAGAAGTCGGGGTATCCTGGAGGCCCCCCGGCGGCGCATCGACGCGCTCGACGAAGCGACCCAGGGCCTCTCGGAACGAGTCAGGATCCAAAAGCCAAGTCAGGGGTGGTTTAGGGTTTAGGGTTTAGGATCTGGGGTTTAGGGTTCAGGGTTTCCATCAATTGACGTGGGACCTTTGGTGGGTACCTATAACAATGAGTATAGCGAAGTCTTTGGGAACCCCAAAACCCTAAACCAATTAATCCTAAGCTCTACACCCGTAACTTGTCATCCGAAACTGGCCCCATGTGGGGATTTGCAAGAAAAAGAAGCTGGAGTCCCTTTTCAGGGGTCTTCTGGAATTGGACCCCAATAGTCCTTGGGGTACATTCGGCGGATGGAGGAACTCTTAGGAATCACAGCAATTAGCTCAGAGGCCCCAGGTGGTGCAAGGTTTCATCTATCCATACTAGCAGTACTCAAACGCGGCCCTTACTTTTTGGAAGCTACCATATCATTACCTTTTAAGTCTCCCGCAACAACGTCCATCAGCCCGGCGTATCCTGGGCCGTGCACAATAATCCTTCCGAATGCCTATCTATGTTCTCCATGATGCCGACCTGTAAGTTAAGGGTTTAGGGCTTAGAGAGATTATGGGGTTTAGGGATTACCGCCTAAACCCTAAACCCTTAAACCCTAAACCCCTAAAACCCTAAACCCTTGGGGATACTCCAGAAAAATAGATCACCTTTGTAATCCCTAAAGTCCCTGAAGCGCCCCCTGCTAAGATGAGGACTGCTGTAACACCAAACCCCAATATTTCGGAAGCCCTACGGAAACTTCACATATGGGTGGTCTCTCTTCCAGAGAACATAAGTGGGACATTAGGGAGCCTTACTCTAAGTAGGCCATAGTGAGGTCTTAGCCATCACGGAGTCCTTCCCTTCTCTTGGGTGGTCGGCTGGGGTGACCAAATGCCTTCATGATATCGCACACTCGAAACCTAGCTCCTGGCTCTCCTGCCTAGCTGCTAAGTTCCTTGGCCCCGAAACATTAACCCTTCCTGAATCCCAAAAGTATGTAAAATAGTAGCCATTTTGGCTGTTTTTAAGTGTTTGGGCCATTATTTTACCTACTTTTGAGGTCCAGGTAGTAATTAGAGCATTAAGAATAGGATTACCATAACCTCCTATGTAGTTAGTTCCTGTTGGGTATGATGTGCCAATACCAAACCCCAAAGGGAATTGCATGGGAGCCCTTGCGTGTGTAGATCCCAAACCCTGAGGCTCAAAATGACCCAATGCAGGTAATACCAAGTACTATCTAATCTATAGACTTTGGGCACCAAAGCGGGTATCATTTATGGACTTAGAGCCCTAGCCCTTAATCCTAAATCCTAAACCCTAAACCCTACGCGCGGAGAATGCCCGAGGGGGCCACCCATAATCCAGTGGCCACCAGCACAGCAGAGCCTCCACTTGTTATTGGGCCTATATGGTTTAGGAGGTTTTGGGGTTTAGGGTTTACCTAAGCCCCCAAAGCATGTAAAATAATAGCCTTAAACCCAGAATAGCAACCATAAAGGCCATTATCTTAAATACTTTTGGGGTCCAGATAGGGTTTGAGGTTTAGGGTTTGAGGATTAGGGTCTGAGGTTTAGGGTTTAAGGCTTAAGGTGTAAGGTTTAGGGTTTCGGGTTTTAGGGTGTAGAAACCTGGAAGCCGAGATCCTCCTGTGGGGACATGCTGGGATATACAGAGGGCACTGATCCCCCCTTCCCTAATATTGGGGTAATATTGGGATAATGGAAAATAACATGGAAGCTACTATATTATATTGGGGTATATTGGGTAATCTGATCCCTTTACTACAGGGATATAGGGGGGCTAGGACACATAGCTTGGTGGCAGCTTAGGGTTTATAGTCCCCCTTAAGTCGATAGAATATGGCCTTGGGTATGTTATGATAAGATCCCCATATACCGCATATTATATCTACTTAAGGGCTAAGGGGGACTACATGTTTTAGGGCTTAAGGTTTGGTGTGTAGGGTTTGGGGTTGCTTGCTCATATGGGAGTTTCCCTAAATTACTGTTCCCAAAATGGGGGAAATTTATATAGGGCCCCGTATTATAATGGGAACCCAAATATAGGACCCCGTATTATAGGGAATTTAGACCAATCACCATATATTCCCTACAACCTACATAAGAAGTACGGATAGAAGCATCTCCGGGGTTCTATTTAGGTGATGCACCATTACCAGGGTTTAGGGTTTAGGGTTTAGGGTTTTTGGGCCCAACATAACACCAATTTTGGGCTCACAATAACGCCTATGTTGGGGCCCACCATAACAACCCATTTCGCCGCACCATGACACTCATTTTGATCCCACCGTAACACTCATTTTGGTCCCGTCACAACACCTGATTTGGCCCCAGCATAACATTTTAATGTGGGCCCCCAACCCCAAACTCTAAACCCTAAACATCTTAAACTCATTTTGGGCCTCGCCATAAGTCTTATTGTGGCCCACCGCAAAACCTGAACGCAAGTTTGCCCACCATGACACCGATTTGGTGGAGAATAGTGTAGTGTTGGGGCCCACCATGACACCTATTTGGGGGAAAATAAGTGTCAGGGGGGCCCACCATGACAGCTGTTTGGGGGAAAATAGGTGTCATGGTGGGGGCCACCATGACACCTGTTCAGCAGGAAATAGGTGCTCATTACCCCGCAAAAAGACGAATACAATTATGTTGGCCACGCAATGAGTGTCATGTTGGCCCCAAATAACTGTCATTTCAGCCCCAATATTAGCGTCATGTTGGCCGCCGGAGCTGACATTCATGGCCTAAAGAGACCATGTCAATCCATGTCAATTACTATTAGAGGAACCTCATAAATTATTGTATGCTGGACCCTTTAGAGTACTGCTAATACCCAAGATCCTGCATGACCCTAAGTACCTCACGCAAGAGTGCTTTAGTGTCACAAGGTCGCGCACGGTCTTCTACATACTCTGGGGTTCAGGTACGGGTCTTTGGGATGACGATTCTTGCTGCAAGTGACAAAGCACATGACTTGGTTTGGCACCTGCCCAAAAGCTTCTAATTAGTCCTTTCTGGGCGCAGTGAGGCCTTGTTGGCAATCCCCAACCGCAATAACAAGACCCTACAAGAGCCATCTGATAGTAATGGGGTCCGAGTATAGCGTGGTGGTAACCCACTCATTGGAAAGTCCTGGGAGCCTTCCAGTGAGGGCTGGGCCCTGAACCCCAAATCCTGTGGTTTAGGGTTTAGGATTTATAGGGCATAGGGCTTAGGGTGGACCATTCGCCTTCTCGGAAATCCTAAGCCAGCAGTTCGAAGGTTACGCGCACCGTATGGCTCGAATTGCAGCCGCTAACGCCTGGTTTGATGCCCTAGCTTTTTGCTCCCCGAGTTTCCAATTCACGTTCCGTGTTTTTACATTTGATCCCCCACTGTTCCCTAAGACTCCTAGTTATTTAGCCCCTAAACCCTAAAAAAAACACATGGTAGTTTCCCTAAATTACTGTTCCCAAAATGGGGGAAATTTATATAGGGCCCCGTATTATAATGGGAACCCAAATATAGGACCCCGTATTATAGGGAATTTAGACCACTACCCACATGCCTATCTTTAAGACTACTCCAGGGCCTTTGTGCTGCGCCATGGCCCTGAGAATGCGATTCAGGGCCACACGCGAGGCCCCGCCTCGAAAGACGGCTTAGGATTGAGGGCTTTGGGGTTTTGGGTTTTGGGTTTAGGGTTTTGGATGGAGAGGCTTTGGGACCTTTAGGGTTTTGGATTGAGGGTTTTGGATCGAGAGGCGTTAGGATCTTTAGGGTTTAGGTTTCAGGGTTTTGGATTAAGAAGCTTTAGGGTTTAGGATTTCCAGCGTTTGGGATTAAGAGGCTTTAGGGTTTAGGGTTTCTGGGGTTTTGGATTAAGAGGCTTTAGGATTTTGGATGTAAGGCTTTGGATTAAGAAGCCTTAGGGTTTAGGATTTCTAGGGTTTTGATCAAGAGAGTTTGGGGTTAAGGCTCTACAGGGATTTGGACTAAGAGGGTTTAGGCTTCAGGAGTTCGGGTTCGAAGTTTTTGGTTCAGGAGTTGGGGCTTCCGCCAGGACTGGCCCTAAGTCGCCAGAGACACCACAAATATATAGAGAGAGAGAGAGTAATCATATGGATATGAGGAGTACATAAGATGTGTATGGATGTTTGTGAATTTTGGGCCCATTCGGCCGGAGATGACATTCCTGGATACTTGGAGTGCCCGTATTGGGGGTCTTTTGATCATGGGTTCCCCTACTCCTTCCCTCTGTACTAACTCCCCATTGATTCAATTTGCAGTAAGCATCCTCAAATAAGCATTCTCCTGGGGGAACATAGGGAGGGAGGGATTGCAAGGCATACACCCTGAACCCCTAACTGTAAACTGGGGCACGCTTGCCTCTGTAGGGTGCAGGGTATTGGGTGGCTTCTCCCCGTTTTGCGCATAGAGTGTAGGGATCGTGCTTTAGTTCTGTTCAAACCATTGGATCAGGACCCTTCGAAATCCATGATTTACCAAATCTGGAAATACCTATCAATGAGGAGAGCAGCCATCCAAGGTTGGTATGAGCAGAAGTGATGTGACATCACCTGGTAAGCCCCAAAGTGGAAGAGTCCCGCATCTTCAGAAAGGACCCCGCAAACATGATTGTGGACACCGAAAAGTTCATAAACAGAGTAAGCCCGAGACTATCCCATACCCAACCTAAACACTTACTGTAGACCCAAACAAGAACCTCCACACGCCACATGACCCTTCTACCCTCTCCTCAAGCTAACATCAGCCCCAACGAGGTCCCTAAAAAGACCTCTGTCCTTGCTTCGTTTACGCAATGGGAAGAAAGTGCTGGCAATCTTGACCCCTACAAATACCTGAACCCCAAAAGTATGTAGAATAATGGCCCTCTGGGCTATTTTGATGGGTTTGGGGCTATTATTTTACCTACTTTTGGGGTCTAGGTAAGACCTTACAAAAGCCGTACGATCGAGGTTGGGTTAACCAAAATCATCTAAAATCCATCCATTACTAAATCCAAGACCCATTAAACTCTACGTGCACCTGTATTCTCCTAATTTCCATTTCATTTTCAATTATCTTGATTGTGGATAGACACATCAAAACCCCATCATGATAAAACTCTGAACCCATATCTCTCATATGATTTCGCCGTCGATCCTCCATCATAGGAGGTTTGGTTGGAGGTTTGGGCCACTCTGTGATCTCAGTTACCAGGACCTTTTCCTATCGTTTTCCACTTGAATTTTCCTTTATTGCAGATGTTACTCAAAAGCCCCTCATTCAAGGACGTTACCCCAACACCCAGCATGAGGACTGCATGACAGGATCCTTTCTTTATATGGTGCCAGGTAACCAGTATCCCTGTATTATCATGAATATTGGAGATGTTCAACCAATGATTGGTAGAAACCGCGGCCTTCACAGCTATATACCTCCTAAATAACCATAGTGTTGATACGGGCCTCAAATGAGCTACTATCTAAACTTCTAGCATCCCCCTTAATATCCCCTGTAGTAGTCCCCTATATAATCCCTTTTATAGCCCCCTTTAAGGAGTTTAGACTACAGCTCAAATAGCTCCTCATAGCCTTTAAATGGGCCTTCATAGTCCCTACTAGGAGATTCATGTTTGAGGGGCTCATTTAAGATGTGCTCGTATCAACCCTATGGCCCCATGATATAACTCACCATCCCTAAACCCTGAACCCGAAATCCTAAACGCTAAACGCCTGCCCTAAATCCTAAACCCTAAGCCCTGCACCTTATAGCCTTACCCCAAAACCTAAACGCTAAATGCTAAACCCGGAAAGGAGGAGGGTAGCCCTCTACAGCTGGCGGCCCGGCGCCAGGCCACACCGCCGTAGCCAGCCAAGTGCCCAAGGCCTGGCGCGGATGTTTGGGGCGTGGGAATTAGGCCTAGGATTTGGGGTTTGGGGAGTTGGTTTTAAGGTTTGGGTAGGGTTTAGGGTTGGGGATTTATAGTTTGGGGTTTAGGGTTAAGGGATTTCTAGGATTTAGAAATCAGGGCTTAGCATTATCAGGACTTGGCGGGACATGGATCCTTCAACTCATGTAGTACTTTTTAGGAATTTCAGGAGGAAGCAGGATCCCTAACACTAGCCTAAGAATAATCCCCATATGAGCCATTGTCTAAACTCCTAGTATCCCGCTTAATAACCCCTATAGTAGTTCCCTATATAATCCCCTATATAACCCCCCTTTAAGGAGTTTAGACCACAGTTCATATAATCCTTATGGGTTTCGCCCCCTGCCATGCGATGTTGGGTTTAGGGTTTTGGGTGTAGCGGTTAGGGTAGAGTTTAGGGTAGGGTTCAGGGTTTAGAGCTACGGTTCCCCCTGAGAAACAAGCCAGTCGTGGAACGTAGTACAGAGGGGGTGATTAGGTAACCCAGAAAATCCCCTACAAGAACACCTACATTCACCCTGAAAGGTAGTTGTCAAAGACAATACAAAGGTAGCAACGGGGGGGTTCTGAACATGACTGGTTGCTTAGCGGGATCCTATTGAATTATGATATCGCACTGCCTTGAACACAACCGAAAATTATGTCCAACGTCCGAAATGACACCTGTGAGTATGTAATCCTTCAAATGAAGGGGCGCTAGTACCTCCGTATGCTCCATATTTAAAATATGAACGCACATGTGTTCTTAGGGTTTCCGGGTGTCTGCTTCTTTTCGGCATAGGATTAGAGTCCTGCTGGAGATCCTCACCAGCTTGCGTGCTGCCATTGTTCATTGTCACGCGTCTGACAAACCCAAAGGTCAGTCTGCAATGCACACGCCCTATTATGGGCTTTAGCCTTCACAGTCAACGCTCACGTATGAACAATGCGCGGGTGACTAATGATCAATTACGGAGTTTCTTGAAACAAGTATGGGATTCATCAAAGGTCTCCTTCATTTCTAAGATTTTTGCTGTACTGTTGAATTAGTCTTTATCAAGGAGTTTTTGCGTTCTGGCAAAAAGGACAATCTAGCTTTTAATTAGCGACCTCCTCTGTTTCTTTGTGTTGTTTCAGAAGGCTGGCATATGAAAGACTCTGACAGGACTCCTTCATCTCCTATGATTATCTAGAACCTCCTCTGGATTCCCTACCATACAGACGTAGGAGTCCAGGGAGTAGGGAGAATCGGTGCATATCACAACGTGTACCTGAATAGCTGAATAACATTAATTTCATCATCACATGGGACATACAGAAATCCAAAGTGGTGCAAAGTCCCCGCCATCGATGGACTGTTTCTGCACAATCTCCACAGACTTAGGCCCGCTGGAAACCCCCCACATGTCCTAGACACTGAATCCTGAACTGCGCAAGTGTAAGCCGTGAACATTATACTAAACCCTAAACCCCAAAGGCTAAACCCATACGTTCACATGATAAGTGCGCCGGCAACGCTGCAAATAGCATTCCGCTGGGCCTGAGCCAAGCCCTAAAACCCTATTATTTGAGTCCTTGGACCCTTAGGGGAATACTCACCTCCCAGATACATCTACATAAGACAGACAAGTACTGCCTGTATAGATGGTTTTGAGTTGCAAATTTCTTGGGTGCATGCAGGATTCTCACCTGAGTAGTGCTTTTTTTGGTTGAACCTAGTAAGAATATATTCCTTATATAAAATACTATACCCCAAAGGGAGGATATAATCTTACTCTATATTGGGTACAATAGTATCCCCAAATAAAATACTACTCACCATGGGTTTCGGACTTCGATCTCTCCATCCTCTGGATAGATTCATTAAACCCCCAAGCCCTAAAATCGGGCGCTCATGCGACCCCTGTAAGGAACATACCCTAAATGATACTAGGACCCCTACCTGGACCCCAAAAGTATGCAAAATATTGGCCTTTCTGGCTGTCATTTTGGGTTTAGGGCTATTATTTTACATACTTTGGGGGTTTAGGTACTATGGTTGAAGGTATACTCTGTGGTCAAGGGATATTGGGCTTCTGGCTCCAAGGCTTCACAGTCTAATTGCGAAAATTCCACGAAAACCTTGCTATACATAGGGTTTAGGGTTTAGGGTTAGGGTTTAGGGTTTAGGGCTTAGGGCTTAGGGTTTAGGGTTTAGGGTTTTTGCGAAAATTCAAAGAAAACCTTGCTATACAAACCTCTTACTTAGAGGTCACGCAAAGACCCCTAACCTGGACGCTCCAATGTGATATTTTTTTCGGGGTCCTAAGAAGAATCTGTACTGGGACGTAGGGTCTAGTGCTTTATGTTTGGGGTTTACGTAAGGTTTAGGGTTTTAGGGCTTAGGGCTTAAGGTTGAGGTCATGTGGGGGTTCTTGCAATACGGAATTCAAGGGATGCAGGGGTCCGTATCAGGTGTTCTAGGGTATCGGGGAAGCTTTCAAAACCCTAAAGCCTTGGCTCTACGAACTGCATTATACGAGCCTGGCTATCTTCTAGACATCAAAAGCCCCCAAGCATAAGTGAGATTGGTAAACTCATGGCATATCAAAATCCACAAGCAAAGATCTGATTCTGCCTACTTTTGGGGTCCATGTATGTGTTAAGTGTTGGGTCATACTTCAGATACAGTAACTCTCCATACGGAAGCTTTCTTCAGGGGCCACGTAGGTGCTATACTTGTTGCAGTAGCTGTTCCTGTAGGCGGGAATCTCTAAGGGATTTGGAACCCCAGTAGCTACAATTTCAGCTAAATATTAGGATTCTAGGTAACAGAAATTAAAAAAAAAATCAGGAACCTTGTAGGAATGACCTAGCTCAACAGTTGGTTAAAGAATGACCCCCCAAAGTAGTCTGAAAGGCGATTCTTCCACTGTTAATGCCTTTATGCTCAGGGATCACAAGGTTTCGGGACCTTAAACCCTAAACCCTCAACCCTAAACCTAAGGCTCAAAATAGCCCAAAAGCCTTGTATAGTATGGTCCTTGGGCCCAAAAGCCTTATATTATGAGTCCTTAGAGCCTAAGGGTAAAGTTTGGGGATTGTGGTTTAGGTTTTCTGCTTTAAGGCTTGAGAGCTCCCAGATAGCTACTACCAGGAAGCCAGCTCATACCACAAGAAAGGGTTTAGGGTTTAGGGTTTAGGGGTTTAGGGTTTGTCTAAACTCCTAGTATCCCCCTTTAATAATGGAGAATCAAATGGAAAGAACATGGAAAATGAAATGGAAACTGCTATATATAGGGTTATGTAGGGGATTTTAGGGATTATAGTCTAAACTCCT